>JAGVSQ010010512.1:0-12857 GCA_022683975.1 Rhyacophila evoluta
GCCCGGTCCCCACTTGAAAATCAATAAAAATTTTGCGGGTGCTATGCTGTTAATAATCAACTATACTAAAGCTATTAACGTAATCATTTTATCATGTGGATAGCCATAAAAGTAAATGTAATATTCGCCATTTCGCTTCATAAAAAGCGGTTTCATAACAATAATAAAAAAATGCTCATTCGAAATGCATTATACAACGAAGTATCTTTTTAATATGATAATATCTGGAAAAAAATATGTACATACGAGTATAATTAATTCACTTCTACATAACATGGATAAGTAAGTTTTTACGAGAATGGAAAATAAATTGAAATGAGCACGATTTGTTAGTGGGGAAAATAACACGTTGTCTGCTTATATACATTATAGGGTTGACAGTTGTCTATTTTTATTTTACAATATTTTTATAACAACTAATGGTCAAAATGCTATTTTCAACGGTATACATGAACGTACTAATATTCAATATAATTCGTTTAACAAATATCACAATACAAGATTTGCGTCAGTGGTGTGCACAATCTTGGATACTGCTTACAGTCATTCAGTGGGCTGATTTTTTTTAAATTCTTATAAAATCAGTTATTTATATTAAACACATAAAGCCGGGGCTACGATAGCAGGGCGACATCATCAGAGCGTCAGCAACAGAGATGCAAAATAGCTATAAATAGGCGAGTGAGCAAGTTCGCCAGTGCCAATAAATTGTCGTCACAAAGATCTACTGCTGGCGCTCTGCTGCCGTGGCATCTATCGTAGCTTCGCCCTCATACGTATGCTGATAATGTTAGGAATTAGCACTAAAAATCGTGGCTGGCAATATGAGACAAACGTATTATTCTTAAAAAAGTATCACGGGTGAAGAGTTCTACGGAAAAGAGAATATCAGAATTTGTACGGGACAAAACCTTAAAGCTCATAGAAGAATTGTTACGAAGTCAAATGTCAAGAAATTCATTTATCATCTGGACACATTAGGCGAATCGAGTATATTTCTTAACAACGTGTTCTAAACTTGCAAAAAAAGAGTAATGTTTCTCAATTCGCGCGAGATAACTTATTTGGATTTCATAGACAATAATGGATCAATTAAAGTAGAATAGGTTAAGTATCCCTTGCACATAATAATATTATTAATATTTTCACTGCTAAAAGGTATAATAATAAACGATAGATGGCTAGTTGAGAGATACTATTTTAATGACAGCATTAATAAAACGAGTTCCGCCATGTTGTGCCGTGTTGCATTAACTCGCTAATTACCAACATATTATGCAGGTTAATGCTTTCGACAATTTATTATCGCGCAGCGAGGCGTGCTTAATGCCGCTATGAATAATACATTAACAAAATGCCCCGAAAGTAGCAATCGAAGATAAAGGAAGGTTTATACGAAGAGAATAATAGATAGCGGAAACTAATTTAACATTTAATCCACAGGATGAAAAAATGGAGATAAATTAAAATGTGAAAGTACATGTAAAGTAAAGTAAAAACCACGCGAATATACAAAACAATAACACTATATAGCTTGGCGCCATATTTACTTCACACCACTTATATAAAGACATTGGCTGCATATAAATTTTATACTGACTCGCTGGCCTAAATATTCAGATAATTTAAGTGTAACTTCTAAAAGCTCGGCTCTTATTCCAATAGTATTTATTGTACATATTTATTGGCATGTAAACACATTTAAATTATAACTATATTGAATTATGTGTTATTTTACAAGAATTCTTGAATATTTAATAAAGATTGTAATTGTAATTATCATTGTGGCAACATTTTCTCAAACATTATAAAACATCAAGTCATTCCAGATGTAATATAAAGCGTCAATTACGTCGCCCCTTAATTACACGTTACACTAATAATAAATTATTATTATAATTTATAAAAATATAACTGGTATAGAATAGATACGAGTGTATAAAAAATGTATTTTACTGCCGGTGTATAAATTATTATAATTTATAATAATATTCTATACTAGACCAAAAGGCGTACCACCGCGGGCAAAATAATAATTATGGGAATACATAATCACTCTTTGAGAAGTGGTGCTAGATAATGAATATAAAAAGCGATCTATATCCAGCATAAATTCAGCTATAATAAAATAATAATTTCCTCTCACTTATTATCAGTATTACACAGCAATTGTAATAAGTAACATTTTAAATGCGAGGTTTTTAAAATGCCATGTTTATTCTCTGTGTTAACGAAATGACAGATACGGGATGCCATGTAAAAATGTTTATATGCACTTTAGTTTATAGCAAAATACAACAATCATTGAATTTCAAAAGCTCTATTTGTACATATAATAATAATAGGCTATACTATACATAATATACTACTACAATATTTGGTTTGTACAAAGGCATGAATTAAAAATTCGGGTTTATATTTAAGTGGCACAATTTCAGATCGACTTTTAAGAAGTAATTATTTATTAAATGTCGGAACGGAGGTTAACCATTGATAATATATTATGAATTTATTTTTTTAGAATGTCGGTCAAATGACACGTCGGCTGAAAAAAGAAAACTTCAGTGCATTTAAATAACACGAGTAATCAGTTCATGAACTGTCCACTTGCCGTTGGTTGGTTCATCACGTATTCTTTAAGATGAGTTAATAATAAATTTATAACACATTGAAAAAAACATGTTTTAAGAGATCTACACACAACGCCATCTTGGAGCGGAATTGCCAATTTATTTTTTATTGCATACAACCGAGAGGAACAAAAGTATGTATGTATTACATTAATGATAAAATACAACATTGAGTGTGCGTTGCAGATAAACGCAAGAGCATACAATGTATTATATTATTGGCAACTGCGGTACACGCCAACATAATGGCTATACATTACCATTACAATTTAATAAATTGCGTTTGCGGTCGGACTTTCAATAATATCTGAAGCCTGTTCAACATTTATTAACCCTGGCGGATAAATACATTTGTGCAACATAACAAACGTGGTGCATTACGGGCGTAATTCATATCGATATTGAATGGATATTTTAGTTTAATTGGGTATATATTTATTTAAATCATTATCATCGTTATTCTTATAATCATCACTCACATTGTGATGGTTTTTTAAAAAGAAAGAAATTGAGTTATGTATTAAGCGCTATAGCGGATAAATTGTGTATTAAAATGACAGCAGTGGAGTGGTTTAAGGCGATATATACAGCTCTATTAAAAAATATGTATTTACGTTAAAATACTATCAACGCTAATAAAATACCTCTAATATGTTCTTAATAATTTTCCTAAATGTTTACAATTAAGTGACTTAAATGTATCCGTTGCATACTCGCACGGTACAAATATTTACAGTAATTACATTAACAAATCTTACCATAAAAAAATCCTCATATATAAAATAATGCACACCAGTACAAGGTAATAGAACGCTCGATAAAAAATATTGGATAAAAATATACTGTATGCTTAAGGTTATTCATTTTGGGCCGAAATTAGTGGTTACAAAAAATATTTATTCATATGGCCGTTTTATTTGTTTTAATAATTATTGCGTTTCATTTTGCGGTTGAAGTACAGCCGAGTTTTACATGAATAAATATTTGCATTAGAGATTTAATAATTAGGCGTACTTAATTGAAGATCCGAGAGATAAAGATTGATTTATTATTTTTTGTGCCTGTAACATTCTGGCTTTCTTATAATGTATGCTATAAAAAGTGTGGAAATGTCTGGTTTGAAATTTGAATAAGCGAAGCAAAAAAAAGTCTCTTTGTGTGTCTATGTATTTCAAATTTAAATACCTTCTTTGTCCTCAACAATTTATTCATGGAACGGATACTTATCAACATCTAAACAGGTTTTTTTATAAACAGTTGATACGAATAATAACATAAAAAACTAATCACGATCTTTAGAATAAAATAAAAAAAATGTACAAATATACCGGCGTGTTAACAAACCGAATATAAAAAAGCAGTTTATATTAGAGAAGGTGTTGTGACATTTTTAATTGAGTTTACAAGTCGTGTGTCAACTAAATATCGCTGTACATTTATTAGGTGATCAAAAATGCGGTTAATTTATTCAACAAAATCCTTCGGTCGTGAATAATAAGTGATTGATTACGGAGACCCTGTCTGGAAAATCGTGATACCGGTCACTAATGTTCATAAAAAGGTGATACGAAGGCTGGAGAAGAAGAATGTCATTTCATATAGATATAATAAGCTGTCAAACATGACAGCGACAATCTGAGAAGTTACGTACTGATATAATAATTCGAAATAAAAACTATTGTAAAAAGTTCAAGCGCTGATAAAATGAAGTCGTTATAATCCCATCGCGGTTAGTTAGTTATCTTAAACAAATCAAATGTACGTAATCATTTTTACCGTAAACTTTTTTATCTTTTAATAATTTTGATACACTGCATCACGACTATAAATTAATTACCAGATTGAAGTTGAGAATGCAAAATTATCTATTAAACTCCTTCTAAACTATGATGTAATTTTAGAACTATAAACTATACAACATTTGTAATAATTTTACAACTAAACGTAAACAAATACAGGCAGAGAGCTTCAACAAAGAGTGGCATACCGGATGTATAAAAAACACACTGAGGACGAATTAATTGAAAAATAGCAGGAGACCTCTGCGCCTACGGATATCTCTCAAAAGAAAATGATTTCAACTTTGCGCGGGACGTTGTTATATTTATTGCAGTCTATTTGTCTGTTTGACTTACTTTCAATATCCCAGCGCATTGCAGTATTTGTCAACAAATTCGATAAGGAAGTTTAGCTGAAGTTTATTTCTTATTAACAACTCCAGTTTGCCCACGATTATTATTATTACACGCAGATTTTGAGAAATTTACTATTTTAAAAAATATATGGCACGCCATTGTGTTACCGTTACATTATTCCATAGCGTTTTTTTTTTGTGAAAAAGTTTCTGGAAAAGCAATGTTTTGTCTCATTTTTTAGCCTGATCAAGAATGAGTTAGAAGAAAATAGAATATTGAAAACAGTAGGTCGCTTATTTGACAATTGTGGTACTAAGAATTAAAAACATATCGACAGTAGAAAACATTTCATTGACCAATAATTACATATAATTTAGCACTATTCACTTACTATCCGTATCTAAGTCAAGTTATTCAAACAATTAGTTACAGTTTTTTGAACAATTTAAATTGTAGCGTGTAAAGAAACAAAACAACATTCGACATGTTGCAATAGAATATTTACGCGTTAGTTGATTTAAATGGCGGACCGGATTCGAAACAGCTGATTACAATAATCGCATTAAAACATAACGGGGTATTACACAAAAGTGACAGGCGAGCAAATAATAACCCCGACGCGAACGAATAATAATCGTTGGTATTTATTTTATAGACCAATTATCAATAGTTAAATATTTAATCGGATTTCTGCTAATACACCCTGACAGGCTGAATGATTAACATCAACACAGATAATATTGCAATAAAATTGAGGCATAATGGCAACAAAGTCTAATAAATTTAGAATAATAAAAACTGACCATTTTGAATAGCGTTCGATTAGTGAAAATATGTGAACGTTTCTGTTCATTTATAATTCTATTTTATCAGTTAATTTGAAATGTCTATGGGACACTATTATAGCGAAACGTTCCATATTTGAAAATTTGAATAACTTTATTCTACGGAATGTAAAATAAACGATAAATTATATGTACTAAGAAATTCCATTTTAATTCCACAGACAAAGAAATATCAACTTATGAGCTCGAAAACATTAATTATTGTAAAGCCGTTAATTTTTTTTTATAAATTATTTTTACTGTTCATTTTTACTATATGTAAAATGAAACTATCACTAACAAGCGATATAAAAATAGTTGATATATAACAAGTATTTGCAACAGTTATAGATGTGTTTTTTTAATCATGATTGGTGGTATTCTCCGCACTAAACGTCACAACACGGCAGCTGCGAAAAGATTATTATTTAAAAAATATATAAGTTATGAGCTACATAAATATTGTGTCTGCCACCTTGGGCTAAAACATACCTATTTTTACAAAGTGTATGTACACCTCATATGAGCACTGTGCTATATCAACAGTATAGGCATTTATCCCGAAATATTGTTTTTCTAGAGGATTGTCGTCAACATATTCTATATATGTGTCCTGTATTTAAATAAACATGAAAATCATGTATTTTTTGCAACTGATCGATTCACAAACGGACCACAATCCACTGGACCACCAAGACGAGAGAAAATTTAATTTCGGTACTGATAAGTATGCATTTTTTAATAGTATTCCATTCCATCAATCAATCAAATTTATCCGATACGAATATAAATGAGATAATTGGAGATTTTATTATTTGTTGGTGCACATATTACAGCATATTATTGTTATGAATATATTAAACGAAAAAACATATATTTTTTCTCTTTAAATATGGGAACAATAATTAATTTTCAGATAATACATAATTAATTCTCGCTGTAAAGTAAAAACAACAAAGCAAGCCAACAGATAATTAAATCTTACACGTATAATTATGACTCCAAGTCAATTAAACCAGCATTCGATGCAAATGTATTTTGATTACGGCGTGAGATTAAATCTATTATGAATAGAAAAAGTAAACGCCGAGCTGTAAAACATACAATGATGATGCGATGGTTATCGTGCAATGTAAAAACTGTCAGCGGATTATAAAAACATCTTGCAGAATCTGTTACATGGCAAATTGTTTCATAAAAATTGTGCTAATACAATTTAATTGTGTTGCTTATCCTTTTATTGCCGTTTCGATCAATAGATAGTATAATCACGCGTAAACATTCAAGTCGGGCATAATCTGGGATGGATCCTTTACAACATTTCTATCGAATACTTTTATCTAAATATAAACATAGATAATTTTATTCAGTCATAGATATTTTTTACCCTGCTTACGTCTTCCTACTTTCTATCGAATTGTAATAAAATTCTGTAAACCACTGGTTCTTGTAAAATTGTACGATGCTTATGACACGACAGCCTTAGCTCTCACCCACATTTGAGTTAACGAAATGGGATGAATTTGCGGCGAATGAAATAATATGCAGCCACTCTACGAAAATGTAACGGTCGTTGGTGTGTCAATATTCAGTGCCCCAACAGCGGCTATTTTTTTATAAATTCAGGCAAGTCAAAATGTGCATTGATTTTTTGTCAAAATTATTTCAATAAAATGTTTTAATAATTTCAGCACGTTGTTGCGGCTGTTAGAAGCTTCATAATCAATTGTTATCGACAACTCTCATATTAAAACGAGCTGGCAAAAAATTGCAGGGAAATAAATTCGTCCTGGAACATAAAGCACACCGTGTATTAATTAATAACGTTGTGGTAATTGAACGAAACCCCGCAATACCGGCTGGTTTGTGTGCAAAAGGATTGCAATGGAAACAGGGATGCGTCGCCTGTATAATTCTACGCGTGCGACGGTAATTATTGCATGATTATGCCATCAATCGCGCATAAATGTTGTGCAAACCGATCGCGTGTTTGCTAATAATGATTGATAATACGATTCGGCGCATTGTGTGCACAACATAATGCGGGCGTCGTCTCACTCGATGTAAATATGTTAGGAATACGGTTGTATTCGGGTGTCATTTGTTCCTGCATAAAGCGTGGCATTCGCGAACGTCCGGGTCGGATGTTAATATTTAGCAAGATTTTTTACATAATTCATGACATGGCAACGGATACCCCTTTCTAATTTAATACTAAACCTATCTGAGGAAATTGACAGATGTTGCTATACATATTCGTAATTACCCTAATTCATAAAAACCAGATATTCTTAATACATGTAAACAAGGATTTTTTTAAATTCCCAATACATATTTTATAATACAGGGTGCGGTAGAACTTTTGCTTCATACTACAGTTGTATTTTGCATTTAAAAAGGCGACGGATGCCGTTTTAAAATTTCAGAGTTGAAAACTAAATATAAAAATATTCTTATTTTTAATTTCCAAATGCCCCACACCGTGTATACGAATGGTATATAAGTATTCACTATAGCAGTGCTCCGCAACCGGTGTGCCGTGAGCCAAATACAGGTGTGCCGCGGTCAAATACAATGTATTTGAACTTTCATTATAATTACAATCATTTTTCATTATAATATAATATAATATATTATATTTAATACACAATGACATTTTTTTTTCAAAATATTGCATAGAATAATTATAACTAAATAATTTTTTAATGGTCCCCCAGTGCCTGGTGCCAACTGTTGAAAACTGCGTAGTGTGCTTTGTACACACTATGGCCGCACCGAATTAGTCATAAACAAAAAAAAATGGGCCTTATGCGCGTCGCTGAAGACTGCGCATCCATTATACTTATGGTTTTATGTATGTATACTTTTCAAATAAAAAACAAAAATTTATTGTAAAATTTGTGAATCAATTTAATACCTATATATTTTAGCTTTTGGTGTGCCGCAGAATTCTAGGAAGAATTTTGGTGTGCCGTAGATGAGAAAAGGTTGCGGAGCACTGCACTATAGTATGCGCTTCTCACATTGTCGTCAATATTACAGTAAGTCGATTTTTTGTTATAAATAACTTTTAAAACTAAATCTCTCTCTTCATCACTTCGTTAATAGTATCTTGTTGATCATCGGCAATGATGGTAAAAAATGAAAGAGAACAAAACAGTTTACTTAGAAATGGCAGCCAAGGTGACTGGTGAAATTTTCACGTTGTGACTCTTCACCGTTTGAGAGAAGTTCTTGTGACAGACAGACGCACGTGTATTTTCTGTTTTATAGCATAGATTATTGAATACTATTGAAACACTATAAATCACTGAATCAGAAAAATATTATACTAGCCGATAAATCATAGCATCCTGTCCGTTTTCCGATGCGGCACAAAACGGATCTCGGGAAAATAAATCCAGGCAGTGTGTAAACACCGGACTTACTATCGAAGTCAGCGGAGCGCTGTGCGAATCGAATTAATCAAAATCGGCGGATTAAACGATTAGTCGGATTAGCGTAACGATACGACGGCTCAATAATACATACAACACTCAATCGTGACGGTCGGTCGTTTATCATTTTGTAGCAACTGTACCGGTGTTGCGCAACACAGTTTTATATTAATAACAAGAAAAGCTTATAAAAACGGAGTTCCTGTCGTGGCTAGTTCGCGATAGAAAAATGACACGACATTTCATAGTTTACTTAACAATTGAAGCTTGTTTCCTTAACGAAAATTTAAAAAAATAGCCTAAAACTAAAACTGGCCTATTATCGAGCCGCAATCGGCAAAAGATCGTATGCGTAAAAAATGAAACAAGGTTTGTTTTTTTTTAACATCTCAGGTTACGTTTAGTAAATTATTTTAAAATTAAAACAGAATGTAAAATTTTAATGTATTATAAATATAACTGGAGATCTATCGTAAATTAATCAAAGATATTGAAGACGACAGGGTATAAATTAAATATTGTACATTTTTCATGAAGTATGAGAGTATTATTGTAACTAATGTGGAATGATTTACAAGTCGAATATAAAATTAATATGTATTCATAATGTAACACGCGAAAGAAGTTAAATACGTTTCAAATGTTAATTTTACTAATTAAAACGTTGGTCAATAATATGAAATGATCTATTGCCTATTATCGTGAACTCGCGAACTAATTTATTCATTCTATGCAAATTTGTGATAGATATTTATATCAGTGGAGTGTCCACATCTTTCTAAACGCGAATTAGGCTGAGGCTACGGTGTGCCGCGGCGGCAGAGCGACAGCAGCAAAGCGTCGGTAACAGAAATGCAAAAAATTGCTGCCGAAATGAAATGCAAAAAAAAAAGTTGCCGGCGCTTTGCTGTTGACGCTCTGCTATTGTAGCGCCAGCAGCCGAAGGTTGGAAAACAACGGTTTTGTTTTAGTGTTGAATTTGGGATTTGGTATCAATCACTGTATTGGACATCCGTGGCATGCATTTAAATAAACATTACAGTTGTACCGTTACAAAACTTCATCCAGGGATTTTAAACGATTATTCATACAAATGTGTGATTAGATTTTTATTCGTATTCGAATTATACATTATTTTAAATTACATTGCAACATCACATTTTTAAGAACACGCCGAAGGTTCTAAGTCTGAGCAAATAGCAGAATGGAAGATTGCTTACCTGCATTGAGGAAGTGGTGTAGGGCGGCGGCGGCAAGGCAGCAGGGGCGGGCGAGGGAGCAGGCTGCGGCAGGGGTGCGGGCGCAGGGCTGGCGCCGCCGCCCACCGCGGGACCCCCACCGCCCGCAACCCCGCCTCCACCCGCGCCCCCCCCGCCGCCGCCCAGGGGCGCGCTACCGCCGCACGGGAACTCGGGGACTGGGCCCACGCCGACGCCTACGCCCCCACTAGCCGCGAACACCGCTGAAGCACCGCCATCGGAGCCCTGGAACAAGACAATGCCGAGGTAAAAAAAGTGACAGAATACACAGACAGATCACAATAACACAAAAACCAGTCGTAGCTGGTTGTACCGATGATACTTTCGCTTCAAATCTGACATACATTCAAAAATTCATACGAATTAATACTTTTAAATTATTTCTACTCATTGAAAACCATTGTGATTTATGTAAGGCTTATTTCAGATACTTTATATATTGTAAGCCTTTTACTCAAAACTATTCTAAAATGTACAAAGCTAGATAGAATAGATATATAGAAGAAGCTAAAAATAAAACCAATTTATTAATAAATAAAAAAAAAAACAGGATACAACTAACTGGCTTCAATAAATGACGAGCGAGAAAAAAAATAAAAGCTTTAAAAAAGAACTCAATCAGTCGATTGTATCATACCATTTCTCACCTATCGACAGTCCTCAATCGATTCCCAGTAAATTGAAAAGAGAGTGAAACAGTACATTTACCACCGAAGAGTTAATATAATGAGCACTTAATAATAACATAACAAAATAAAAATATTATTAAATTAGATTAAAAACACTCCAGCGCTGCAATTTCTGCAAAAAATATTTCATCATTATCGCATTAATCATGATTCATGATCTTAAAAACAAAATTAATTTCTAATAAATCCGTGGAGTAGAAACATTATCTAGTTATGTGAAATATTTTGCAGTAAATTATATTATTATAATCCAGGTCAAGCTGCCCGCCAGCAGCAAAAAAAGCTTTCAAATCCGAACGGACAAAAAACCCGCTAATAGTTTTTCACACGATAATTTTATTGACTGATCAATTATTATTTTCTAGGCTGGCAATAATTTACGTGCCCCTAATTGCGAATTGATTGATTTGTAATAGTAGCGAACACACAATGAGATCACGTGAATGCACAATTTTAAATTAATATTGTGAAAACAATTACATCAACGACGATAAAAAACGTATTTCTTTATTATATTCAACCATTTTCACTAATTTATATATCATATTTTTGACATTAGAATTCCAGATTATAAATGTTTACATTGAGCAACGCCAATACTAATTATAATAATACAAATAGACAATAACAATATTTACACTACAGCGACGATTTAAAAATGACAATCATAAAAATGTCTATGGATTGTATTATACGATTTAAATTTGAAAATGGAATAAGAGTTATTTTATTCGTAAATTAATTTGCGGCTATTCAATTATATTTCAGACGGCCAGACAGATAATAAAATTAATATGCGAAGTGTTGAAAATAATAATTATATAAATACTATATTATAAACACGACGTTATTTATTCATGATAATTTGAAACGAGTTACAAATTAACTCGTCTTAAAAATTCAAAATAATTACGAAGAAGCTGCTATCAATTTCTCGGAGGACATTAATTTAAGCTCTCGAAATAGATTCGCCGAGCTGTCGTAACGTAGTTAAGCCACTATAGGTTTGTAATAAAATGCGCATTTGTCATTAGTCATTATAATTAAAAAGTGGTATAAAATTATACCTGTCTGACTACATGTAACTATTCGATTTAATGAGTATCAAAACGTTTTATGCGCGTACTAAATTGAATGCTAATTAATTCAAATAAACTGGAGGTGAAATAAATTACGTTGGAACTAGTTTCTCAGTATTACACATTTACTGCTTTAATTACTTTTTATGCCCCCGGCCGTATTTGATTACGAACATTATTTATTTTTATGATGTATACAGCCCAAGCAGTCCGTAATAGGAGCAAACTTATAACAGTACAGTTTAAAGAGAAACTTTGATTGATTCAATTTTTAAAACGTGTGGTTACGAGACGTCGGGTAATTAAAAAAAAATGTATTTTTTAGGAATAAATAATAGCCTCAGATGAAACTCACTTTATCAGTCGTGAGGCAGATATCGAGCGTGCCAACATTTGGAAATAAATTAATAATAATAAAAATGAGTCCAATGTATTAATTACGGTTTTATATATTAAATTTAGATAAAGCGATATTGATCTTTATTGCTATAAATTACAGGAATAAACGGACGTTGATAAATTTATTCGATACATTATACAAAAACCAGACTGTAAACAAAATACTACATCAGAAAATTGTGAAATTGGAGAAACTTTAATGGAAAAATATAATTAACGAATGAGAAAAACTCAACTATCAATAATTTCGACTGGAGTCAAATTAAACTAAAGTGATTCATATCTTAGTTTCGTACGGATTTTAAATAATGTTTAAAATCTAATATATAAAAGTCAAAATATGTATGTTTGTTCGTTTGTCCACAATTCTTCTCTACGTCACTACAATACTTTTCTGAAATACCA
>JAGVSQ010010513.1:0-12856 GCA_022683975.1 Rhyacophila evoluta
GCGTTTTATAATCGTACAATGTGGTTACCCATTTTTTTATGATAGATAAGATATTTTTATCTGCCCTTGAATGTTTTTCTAATTCATAACAGCTTATATATGAACTTCCTGGTCGGCGAAAAGATTAAATATCGCAAAAATTCTAGAAAATTAAAACGTACATGAGAAAATCAAGTCCTATCTTATAGATGTATATCTACACGTGGGTGGTATGTAAACTACTTGATAGGTATAAATGATTATAAAATAGTTTGAAATATTACATTCTAAACATATATAGTTGAAAATAATGTGGTCGGCTTATTAGGGACACTGGAACCTATATTAATATGAATAAAATGTTTCCATCTTCTATCAGTACGCCAAAATATATGAGTATACTTATGAATACTACACCATATTATTAAAATATATTATATAATAAAAAAAAACGAAGATAGATGACTGGATTTTCAATGCGTCGAATTAGCAATTAACTGACAACCAATTATCGTGCAATTAATTTGTTAGAATATTATTAAAACTTATTGACAATGCGGAGATCCATATAGTCCATTTTTGAGTGATCATCTTCACAATCTTGAGACCCATATGCTTCATTTCCGGAGTGGATACGGTAAAATATATATTATGACGTACGAGGAACTAGTCATTGCAATATTGTTCTTGAAAGTTTATATTTTTTTTACTATGTCTCTGTTATAGTATTCGATACCCGGTAGTTAGTTATTACGTATCATTTTATCACACTGGGAAATGTGAGCTAATAAATGATGACTAGCAAATGTTTAGCACATTCATGGGAAATAATGTTAAAATATAACTCGTACACGTATCGGGAATGATATTTTTTCTTCGTTACATGATACGGAGGAAATATACGCGTATATTATAAAAAAACATACATACTTTATTTGTTTAGTTCACATACATTATACAGACGTAGTTTTCGATTGTATGCCATTATAAAAACGGTATCGGTAGAGAAAACAACGATAGAGGGATAACTTATACGAGTCAGAATAGTCACATTTGGGGCTAGATAATTTTTTTGGATCGAATAAAGATGTTGTGAGGTATGAGGATTATAATATATATTAAAATAGTAATCTTGATGACATTCCGTTTTACCGCAATTACGAAATTATTAAAATGACTTTTAATTATTTGTTTTGATGGCTATTTTTGCTGTGACACTATTATCAAGGCAACTAGTAACCATCATACTTTCTTAACTGTCAATTATTTGTGTTATCGAAATTTAGAAAAAAATGTTTATTATCTTCGTACGTACAAATGGTTTTATTCGGAAAATAAATAAATGGTGGTGTAACATTGCACAGTTTAAACGTTTTGGTTGACGAAAACGGTTTGGGATAGAATTAGAAGACTGATAAAGAAAAATGTTCAAGAAGTTCTTGGTATCACCTCGTATTTTAGTGTTAAGATATCGAATTTAGAATGAAAAACGACGAAACCCTCAATTTTTCAAAAATAGTTTTTGTCCGATAATCACAATCTATACAACTTATCATACTTTTTATTAAGACACTGTGTTTTTACTTAGTAAGGCATAAATAGGGCTTACGTAGAATTAGATCAAATACACTTTAGCTTATATCAACCACCGTCTTAGAAAAACGGCTTTTGGCAAACTCATGACATTTGTTGAGATGTAACAAATATAATACATTATAGAAAAAAACAAATTTATCTATGCAGGAACATAATCATAGTTATTGCACGAATACACGTACGTCATTAACTTGTAACATGTAATTTATTGCCAAGAATGTGTCATGACTAATATAATATAATATATTTATGTCCTAACAAAATGAATGCAGTCACAGACTTGGTCTTGAATCGTGCCAATGCACCGATGTTGATCGCTTTTGCCTCACAAAACAAACGACCTGCCAGCGAAGCATGTTTATAAATGTTACTAATGTATGTCTATGATAATATGTGGCACAAAAAATTAATAACATCGATCACATATTTTGTAAAACGTTAACAATAAATAATAATATATTTATACTGATTTCTTGGTACCATTAGCGATCGCTGAACTTACAGTAGCACTTATTTCGTAATCGATAAACTTTTCGTCAACAATAATTTCTCCATATGTTTTTAATAAAACAGCAGTAATAGCGAATTGTTACGTGTTTTCATTAAACTTGAATTAAGGTAACCTTATTGACCTTATTAAACTTTCCTTATTATTATAATTTTCAAGAAAAACATTGCAACAAATATTTTTAACATATAAGTAAAATAAATAAATGATAAATGTGTGTCTAGGACTATTCCGAATGTGAAGTATGTGGATTTTCATGTGCTCCACATCCAAAACCATGATTGATTAGGGAAAGAAGTATTTGGTTAGATTCTTGTTCAGGATCCCTTATTCCACTTCTGGGTAGGTTAGAAAAGTGTATAGAAAAAATAAGAATAATTTTAGCACTTCTAATAAGCAAATTTATGATACATACATCGAGGGTTTTTTCAATGCAATGTTTGCAGTAAGTTTAATGTTAAATGTTAAGTAATCGATCGCCATCTCAGAAGTATGCAATACATATGAATTTATCATCGGCAGGTAGCTTTTTAACACAGATTACCTATCATAAAATCGCTAAAAAGAATGGCTATCAATGAATGCTCTGCCTTTTGATTTATGGAGCTGGGAGTCTAATCTTGACAATTATATCTTGTCCTGTTGATTAAATCAGAGTTCCGGGATATGCCTGATTAAAACTGTAAGTGTAAGGACGGGACGGGTGGATAAAATTATATTTAGCGAGAGATATAAACCCGTGAATTCTAGTACCAAAACAGGCGCATTTTCCTAGGCAAAATATACCGTAATTTAAATTTGCCCTAAATTAATTCGTACATTGTTTAATAATGCGTATAACAAAAATATGTATCTGCAATGTTTATTACAGACGTATCTCATTTGAATTTTTGTCCTGCTAAGAGAATTAGATGTATGGTCACATAGCAATGATATAATTGACGCAGGATCGGTAACAGCGTCAGTATCATTTCAATTGGCTACAATAATTTCCTGGTACACAAACAAAGGTCGTGACCCCACGGAGGGCCACCGAATTATTCTGGGAGGTCGCGAAATTTTACGACATCTATAGGTACTTACAGGTAACGCTATTGATTTATCGAGTCATACAAAATTATCAAATAAACTGGCATGAATTATAATACGTTCAAATATATTAAATTTATCTTTACCTATTTTTGCTGGCACATTATTGTCAGGCTTTGTTAGGTTGCTTATACATAATGTATACATTCTCAAGATAGCTGACAAACATCGCAAGTAACTTAAATATCAATGGCAACCTGTTATAGAAATATACCATACAATATAAGTTAATTAATTAAATGTTAAACAGATAAATAAGAGATAATTATATAAATCTGTATGTAGAAAATAAAACAATAACTTTATTCCATGTATGTAACCAAATTTCAATATCGCACGTAAAATAAAATTTTGTATTACAAAGCAAATTTCTTACACGAGTAACATTGTAACTAAGAGAAAATATTTCTTCGGCAAACATTTGTTTTGATCTATCTGAAGGTCGAAATAGGTTTTTTAAGATCCGTAAGTAAAATAAATTCAAATTTTATTGACGGGTCATCGTTTTATTTGCAAGCATTAATAATAATATAAGCATTGATGAGCTGCAAAGAATGCCATTATTTTGATAATTTACGAAACACGTGTAGCGGATATGCTAAGCATATAGATACTACTCAGCATCGTTAGCATAAATAAAGACAGTGACGGCGAATACAATAAATTATGCCTACCATCAATTGATATTTATATACAATTAAAATTAAATATAATAAATATTGTCTTGCTGATATCCTAGAGCAGAGGTTCTAATGCTGCGGTCCGCGGATCCCTAGGGGTACTCGTAGTTATAAATCGAAATTATAAAAAAAATGGTTACAAGTAGTTCAAAAAGACGACGAAAAGGCAAGAAGCGCGGAGCAATAAATAATATATTATAACGCAATAAATAAAACAGGAACCCTTTTATTATTATGTTCTGTGATTTTTATATAAATTTAGTAATTTTTATTTTCATATTGCTTAAAAATTATTTTCATTATTATTTGTATTTTTGTCAGAAGTTGACTTTTTTCATGTTTATATGTTTTATATAACTAAGAAACATTGTACGAAAAAAAATGCCTAGGGTTAGGATGGGGCCCCCAAAAAATACTGTTCTAGAGGGGGTCCTCAGACTACACTAGTTTAAGAATCCCTGGGTTAGAGAATGGAGTACGCATCTCGCATCTAGGAAGTGTGAATTCGATTCCCACATCTGCCGGATTTTTAAAAATCCGAAAATGCAGTACTAGATGCCTTTTGGATTGAGCAATTATAATCTGTCAAGACATGTCTTCATTCTGCGGAGACCGTTAAACTCTACAGCTCTCTATATGCTCCACTTTCGGAGTGAACACGTATAAAAAATATATATTATGCAAATTACACATTTAAAATAGTCATCCCAAAATTATATTTAATTTAAAACAAGTATTTTTTTCCTCTCCGATGTTGATTTTTTTTGTTTTAAATAACCAACAAGCAATCCACGAATTTCTAAAAACTCCATGCTTACACCTTTAAATGAATAATCTGTTAAATAATATACATAGAAATAGATTTGTTTAAATGTTACATAAAAAAAGCTATGAAGTTATTTAGAATATCATAATTATTAGATAGTTTATATTATTAGATTGATAGCAGTCCGTCTGCAATATTTGAAAACAATTTTAAGACCGGGTATGTTTCCCAGTCATAAAATAAACATTATAATTAACGTTTTATTGTGCTTTCATGTGTGAGTAATAAAATTTTCCCGGAAAACGCTTTTGAAAGAAGGCTTTATATTTTAAATCCTTACCCTACAATATCGTATGAGAGGTGTGCGTCGATCGGGCCAAACATGAATAACACGTGTGAGAGACAAGGTATGTCCTTCGGGCTACACGTGACAAACGGTTACTAATGTTTTGAGCCGCATTTGTACGTGCAGATATATTATCTTAAAAACTATCACCCTTAACAATAACTTTAACGAATATTAAGCGTTGTTGAGGTCAGTGAAAGTTCTTTTGACATCGGTGAGTAGTTCAATAGATATTTTTTGATCTAATTTTGTCTATTTAGATTATTCTGTGATACTCTAAGTTTCTAGACATCCTTTTAAGTATGAGAAGATCACGGTGGTGGAATACTTGCCGAAGTTGCTTTTGAAGATATTGTTCAGGCAGCCAAAACCACTCCAGCCAAACTTCCACCTTCGAACAATCTAATTTAACAAACATTCATCTATAGACACTTGTTCTTCCAGATAAACGAAGTTTATTAACGGTTCAAGCAAAATATTATAGTTCTACATTGCTTTCAACATCTTGACTAAAATTCATTCGAAACTGCTTGAATATTGGATCAAAAGATACATGCTTTGAAAAAATAATACTATAAAAACCAATTTTGGGCAAATCATTACAATCTGTGAGGTGAAAATTGCCATTAGTTTACATTCAATAAATGCTGTAACTATTTCGAAATTTTTTATCAGTTATGTATCAGGGTTATTTTTTATCGTGCTGATTGATTGAATATAACACATAGCATAACACCTTAATTTTTATAATTGAAAATTATCACGAAAACAAAAAAAATATAGTTCACCGAACTCTCGTTATTGGGAACACGATAATATATGATTAGTCAATAGATTAATGGAATTTGTTTATTAAAAATAGTCTCTTTTCGTTGCAAAATATGAAATATCTCTTACTTCGATGATATCGTTGTTTTTCATTATATAATGCTGTTTAAAGCGTTTTTAACCGTGTCAAATTACAGACCTTTACTCAAATCCAAGTAAACAACGAATTGGCATCGAAACATAAAAATTGCACATATTCAGGTATTGAGGACCACATTTTACTTCACTTTACATACAAAAACTGTGTTTAATATTATATATCGATGGCCATACGTTGAAAACACTTATCATATATTTGTTGCCAGGGACCGAAAAACCTTATAAAAAATATTTATGGCGATACTAATGAAAATGAAATACAGGTTTTTATTATTTCACTCTAAAGTATATTTCATCTGCTTTACTGTTCCAATACTTATTTTTAATTAGGTTTTTTGGTCCTCCTGAACAGTGACAAATATATGATAAATGTTGTCACGTTATATATTGAAACATCCAATATTATATATATGAATAATCATTATACTACATCAGAAGTATGAGAAATGTTCTATCTGTAATCTGTAATAAGCTGTATTTATATTAGAGTTAAATATACATGTTTCGAAACCGGAGGTCGTGTGGTCGAATCCTGTAGGAACATTATAATAGAAAGAATAAAAACCAGATTATCCAAGAATATGCGAATTCACGAAATTGATTTTATATGGCTTACGGCGTCACATGGAGAGCGTGATGATAATTTCATATAGCTTAACCAAATGAATTTTTTAAATACTCGTATATGTCTACTTATTATTTTATATTCTTTTTAAATTTCAGTGTAACTATTTGAATGCGTGGGAACCTATATTACGCCTAGTTTGTATTTGCTCTCGGGACGTTCCCGTCGAATAAAATAAATCGCTTCTCAGTATCAGAGCTCCGGGTTTCGCCTGATTAAGACCTGTAGCAAGAACGGGGCGGGTGGATGTTGGGCCTATTAAGTAGATGATCTATGAGCTGAGAAATTAACTGACAACCAATTCTCCCGGCAAAAAAAATAATTCTTCAAATTGTGTATATATATCATTATGCTTTACATTTGGGAAGTCTTTAGATTATTGATATCCATATGTTTATTATTTGGAGCGGATATGGTTGAAAAAACACACAAGTGTATTCACGTTGAGTATAATTAATTTATTACAATTATTTATTTAAATATGTATGTGGTTTTGATACGGTGACACATAAGTGCCTGAATCGATTTTCCTCCGCCGAGTTTAGCGAACATAAATCGGAACGACGAACTTAAGTGACCCCATGGAAAAATAGATCATGTTGATTTCCTTCTGCCGAGCGTTCATTGCGCACATTTTAGCTTAAATACTACTTAATTCTCGCTATATTTAAACGGTTGAATTGTACAAAAGGGCTTTGAACTTTAGATTGTTATCTCTTATATGAATTTGTTACACGAGCGTGGAAGAAATTTAACAGTGTGTGAACGATTTAATTTAAATACAATATGATGATATCATACACTGTGATATTATCATGAATATAAAGATAAGAGTATATTCCCTTCTAAATGGAAGATATGAAGATTATATCTGTGGTTTGTAGTCAGTACTGCCTCCCTGATAGTTGAGAGGTTAGTGTAAGACTTGCATCCTTGGAATGCGGGTTCGACTTTCACATCTGTTGGATGTTTCAGCTAATTCTAATGAAAAATAATCTGTCAAAACATGTCTTCACATTGCGAAGATCATACATACTCCATAACGGATACTCTACTTTTGGAGCGGACATGATGAGAATATGTTAGAAGTGCTTATGTCTAATATATAAATAGTTTAGGAGATTGTTTGCTTCTTTCTCATCAACAAAATACATTGTGAATGCTTGGTTATATGATATTATGAAATATATGATAAATATTGATGAACTTTGGGAGGATAAATAAGCAGTTTATTTTAATACTATACTGAAGAAGGACACATTTTAACTTATTTTCTGAAATCAGTCAAAATGACCAAATTCAGATATAGGTACTTAATTATTAGGTCACAGATATAATATCTTTAGTGATATAGATAGTATCGTCATTTATTAGGTCATGCTAGCATCCCGTTTATCTACAGAATACGCCATACCAACACCATCATACCATCTAAATCAGGGCATATACAACTTCGAAATAATCACATATACTTAAAACATTCCTGTTTTCAGTGACCAACGCGTATTTCATTTACTATATCTGCAACAATTTATAGGTTTATTATAGATACACGTTTTCATGGAAGAATAATATAAACTTCATTAAATATAAACCGGAACTATAAACTATATAAAGATAAGGTAAAATTATAATTAGTAAAATAATATGTATGACGTGATTCCTTGTATGTAACATGGCAATATTTATTTGATAAGCTGATTCTAAAGATTGATGTGTTGTACTTTTTAATATAAAAATGTTTTTTAATAAAAGTTCTTCGTTGTTTTAGTGATAGAATTGGTATGTTGTATGAAGATCGCGAGTTCAAATTCTGTAGATCTATAACAATAGATAAAATCTGGATTGTTCGACCAGCAGTTCTTTGGCAAGCAATATTCGTATTAAGTAGTCTTCATAATGTGGAGAGTAATATGTTTACCTTAAATGGTGAAAATATTATTTTGTCTAGGTATGCTGTCGTAATAACACATAGTTGTCATGAGATTGAATGATTTTATTATTATCGACTCATTCATGCTGTCGTATGACACTTATTATTCAATTCCACTTTAAAATAAATATTCCACAGTTTTCTGGCAGAAATTCCACGGCCTGGTTTCTAGTTAATATGATATACAGATTTTCCTGGACTCACCGTTTCAGTTCAGGTTACAATATAAAAATACATATTCATACTTCATATGTAGTGTAAGTTTTATATACCAGGCCGATGGAAAAGTTTCTCGCAAAATTTGCACGGTAGCACCAGCTGTGTGATGTGGTACTGTTCTGTTGGAATTACATGTGCTTTAGGCCCAATTGATTCGATTCGGGTACAAAAAATTTTACCAACAAGTTGCGAAAGCGATCACCAGTAACTTGTTGCCGGTTCAAATGGCGTATTATCCAGACACTTTACTTGAGCGTAATGGTTGTTGTAATTTCGATTTTCAGTGCCCCAACAGCGGCTATTCTCTTTATTAATAAAGCTAGCCAAGTCAAAATATGCCTCGTCGCTTATGATGCCAAAATGTGAACAATTATTTAAATAAAATGGTTTAATAATTTCAATACGTTGTTGCGGCGTTAATTGGTCCATAATAAATTGTATCGCTCTCCACGACTAATATGAACTTAAAAATTACAGCCTAAAAAGGTCGGCTGGGAACATTTAAGTTTTAACGCATTCTGCATACATTTATTTACATTTAAATTTAGGATGATTGATTATTCGCCATTTTTCAACCTATCGAATTCTTATTTAGCGCCAAATTTTACAAGAAAAAATAATTAATTCTTAAAGCAGATACATTTTGGAATACAGGTAGCCAGAATCTCAAAAACATCGCTTGGATTATAAAATTTTCTACATATTTCAATGGATTCCACATAACACATCTATCCTTGAGTATCTCATATATAATGGTATGTACATCAGGTATTTTAAGTTATTCATTACCTCGATCGATTTTGCTGTGGACGAAGCAGGTCATAGGTTGCATATTCAATTATGGTGTGGTAGGAAGCTGCACATTATATTATACATACTGTGTACCATAAACTGAAAACATACTTCATCAAATATTTATACATAATTTTAACTGTACGGCTTAATTAATTTTGTTGAAAGCTTATCAAACAGATAACCGTATATGTATATGATTGTATTATTTAATTAATATCTACTATCGACAAAACTAATAAATATACAAATTTCTTTCTCGCTTCAAATGAAAAATATATGGATATTGATATTTTAAATTTAATGCCGATCGTTCAAGCAATTGCGCATCTATCTTTTGCATTTTTTAAAATGAATATAGTATCAGGATAAAACTTTTACCGCACTTATCAACTCGGTCACGATTATGATAAATTTCAATTGCTATTTAGTATAAATACCGCCTGATTCATGCATTCTTTCAGTGCTGCTCTACGGTTGGAAACATGGTATCTAACAAAGGTCCAAAGAAATCGTACACCAAACTTTGAGAACAGACGCTTTCAGGGGGTAACGGGGAGATAAGAGAACATACCATGTAATCACTGATCATTGACAAGGTGAAGCTGCGATGCTGGACCTGGCTCGGGCACATATTGCGGAGAGCCTAAGAGAGTTTTGACCTGACCTGCCTATCTCGCAAACCAACAGGTTTTCGGTGTCATGGAAAGCCACTAAATGCAATCTACGGAATGAATTCGGTGGTATTAGGGAATGAAAGTAAGAACTGAGAGTTGTCTATATCCTCATCTTAGGGAGCAGATACGGAAGAAGAAGATGTAGTATGAAAATCAAGATTTTACACAATTAAATTCAATTGACAAATTTACTGATATTTTTTTAATATTATAAAATATAATGTTGGCCAAAAACATATTTTAACATATGTAAACATATTTTTTTAAATACTAATGGTATTGGACTATTCATGGTTACATTTCTCGGAAAGTAACGATATTTTTTAATTTCGCGTAATTGTTTTCGAGTGGGTATTAAAATTGTATACATATCATATCATGAAAATACATCTGCTTGTAATTGCGAGAAGCTTTTTTTCAAACAGGACATGATTAAAATTCCTATTTTATGATGACTAATAAAAAGTTGCCATTTAAGTATACGTTGACCAGAAAATTCCTTATCTTAATTTAATATCCTCTTGTTATATTTTTATTTTAGCAAAAAAATAATTACAATTTCCGGTCAATCGGAGTGGGGTATATATATAATATTATGAAGATATGTAGACATACATTTATTGAATAGAGGCATTGTTCAGCTAAATTTTCGGAGGAATCTTGTGTGTTCCACTTGGTGTCTTAAGGATTGAGGGATTTGTCTAACAACCGATACTTGTGAAAAAAAATGTCGAGATAAGTCTTCAGTTTACGGAGATTTATAGACTAAAATTCTGGAGTGGATATCTTCAAATTATGCAAATGCTTTACTTATGGTACAGGCATGCATGTATGTATGCATTAAAAAGATTAGTAAATTTGTTTTTATAAATATTGTATATTGATAGATTGTACTCTGGGAATACGAATAGGTTTGTTATGCCAGATATCTACATGCATGACTAAGTTTATTCTTATGTATACGCAGTGTATACAGTTAATGGTAAAATTTTATAATAATAATGATTTGAATAGTGTTATATCATTGAAATGTTGTTGGCGAACGAACACTCTGTACCGAATTAGCAGATGTAAAGATATATGATATTTTTATTATTCGACCACAACGCTGAAGAAGAAGAACATCGTGTTGACATGTGTCAGATTGTCTTACAAAAAGTTTAAAACACGCTTCTAAAATAGATAGGCTCGTATGGAAGTGTAATCATGTTTGGCACGTGAGCGAAATCCGCCCCCTGGAGAGTCATTTTATGGGTCTTTTTTATATTTATAATCTATAAATAAAGAGAGGTTTGTTAAATTATTTAAGAATGGCGCCATACTATTTTTCAATGCTTAAAAACTAAATTGTACATATATAAATACAAAAAATATACTTACTAAAAATTTTCTGCTTAAAATTTAAAAATTTTGGTGTAGTATAATTAATTAACTTGGGAAATATATCTGTCAATTGCTTTTATATTGAAACTAAGAAGAGTTATCATAATTTCTGTTGTTTGATAAAGAAATTCGGGAGTTAATTAAGTATATTTAATACATTAATTTAATATGGTTGATAAAGTCTTAAATGATAATTTCTACCACCTCATATCTCTGAATATAAAATCCATGAATTTCTATAATCTGAAAATCTAACTTGAGATAAATTGTTTATTGTTAAGTAATAAATTACTCAACCGAACGATCATCAACTCTATACATGTTAATAAATTCAAAATATTATAAATTGTCGCCAATATTGCAGGAACACGTATCTTGATTTTTTGGTTGAAGTCACTTTGTAAATTATAATATTTTTTTTGTTGCGATTACATTAACATATAATGCGATTGCATTAACATATAATTTTTACACGTCTTATAAACATGTGTACCAATGCAAAAATGTTCTAATAGTATAAGAGATAGCAGAAAATAAAACTATACTTTAAAAACTGACATAAACCAAAAAAATCAGATACGTGTTCCAGCAATATTGGCGACGATTTATAATATTTTGTATTATTTATATACATAGTATATAAAATAAATTCAAATTATTTACGAAATGTATCGTAGTTATCCAATCAAAATGTCGTTTCGTTAATTTAAATAAAAATACCGTTATTTGTTCGAGTATTATTGTTATTTCTATTCTAAGAAACATTTTCATAAATTACTTTCCATAAAATTCGTGGCGCTACAATGTTATTTGCTTTATATAAACTTACAAATCATATACATCCGTAATACCTGGAAATGGGCACGTGCAGGAAGGGAGTCAGCGTAGGGTGGTGTTGTAGGCGGATACGCTTTTTCAAGCGGGGGATGGATTTATTCAAAAAAAATATGCGAGCGTTGTCTTTGTAATATATCATAGTAAAAGTATTCCTGCGACGCATGAGATAAATGTTTTTTTAATCTATTGCGAAATATTTTTTCTTGTTTTGTGAATAAAGTTCAATAACGTAAGAAGTTCAAGGGCATATTAGAAGAAAATTTTCCTGTTTAATTTTAGAAGGGTATTTTATTTCTTCAATCATTTCCTATTGTTTTTCAAAAAAATATCGTTCACTCTTAACTAAATTATAAAATAAGTGAAATCAATTACGTTTTATTAATAGAGCGATGTGTTTCCAAAGTCCGTAGGTCTGGGTAATGCGGTTTGATTCCCCAATCTATCGGATTTTAAAAATCCAAAAATACAGGACTGGATGCCCATTGGGTTGAGTAATTGT
>JAGVSQ010010514.1:0-12856 GCA_022683975.1 Rhyacophila evoluta
ATATTAGCCAGAGCGGCAGAGTTATCAATAAGACCACGCATAAGTCGAAAAAATATATATAAAATAAATTATACATTACATATTTATTTCATTAACTTTCCAGAAAACTTTACACTCTTGTGATTCATATAACTATTGATGAAATATTCTATGATGTTATTCGTTCGGCAATATGACAATTATATCGTAAACAAGTGGTCTTACCCTTTAATAACATTCGTGTAAAACTTATGTTAGGTCGAGTAATTTTATTTTGTGATTCTTTAAAGTTTTTAAATAAGGGTTTTTCCATCTATGGGGTAATTGTCCAAAAAAACCATCTGTAAATAAAAAATGTATTTTGTAAATGCCGTTACCTTTAGTTTGTTTTCATTGAAGTATATCTACGCGGGTCGTAATGACAAGCGTTCGTTGTGGTTGTTCTAAATTTTTTTTTTCTAATATAATTTCTTCTTTAAATATCTTCACCAACTCCTGCTAAGCTCGGTTCTTTGTAATTTTATTGGAATAATCCGCACGTTAAATATGCCATATCGCTGGCATTTTCTACACATCGGTGATAAATAGTACAGTATCAAAATGATCCATCACTTCCAAACGAGCTAAGAAACTGAACGCTCTCTAGACATGCAGTAGTATGGGTCTGTATGGATTCCACAGTATAACTTTCCAGGGTTTGGATGGCGGCAACAACGTGGACCAGTCTGAACGATTATAAGTATGCCAATATAAATAAGATATGCGCGGATGATTCGCCGTGTCCAGAAAAAGCCTTAAAATGTATTTTTTTAATTAACATTGCATTTAATTTGTTTTCAGCTCGATATATCTACACAAGCCATAACAAAAGTCGTTTCTTGATGATTGATGGATACACAATGTGTACTCAAATGAAAAGCTCATCAGGAAAAATCCGATGGCAATGTACTAAAAGCAGTGGTAAAATCAAGTGTAGGGCATTTGCGTACACGTTTAACGATGAAGTTGGATCATTCTCCAACGTACATTGTCATCCTCGAACAAAATATTACGTTACTCCTTCAGGACTATATGTTAAACTTTAATGAAACCGTATTGTGTCATAAATTGATTTACAATATATAATATGTTTAGGCTAAGGCCGAGTCTACGATAGATGCCGCGGCGGCAGAGCGACTGCACGCTATCGTCACACAACTTGCCCACTCACCTTTTTGCTTTTATGCTGTCGCTCTGATATCGTAGCGCCGGCCTAAGGTGAACAGTAATCGGTCACCCCAGTGATGAGCCGCTTGGCAGTAAAATAAAAATAAAATAGATATCTAAAACACAATAGTTTGTCATAGAGAAATAAACAGTGTGAAATATATTTTTCGTTTAATTACACAAAAAAACTTCACGAGTTTAATAATAATTTTTTGACGTATGTCTATAAAAATAAATGTGAATTCTTTTGACATTTTGATGTATTTTCTTGTTTTAGTACTATGTATTCTGTAATACTATTTAGAAATTAGGATATTGGTAAAAAATCTTTCGATTTATGTTCATAAAAATAAATGTCCTTTTTATAAGCTTTTAATTAGGATCGTTCGAGCCGGTGAAATCGTCCCATTGCTATATTATTGCTATTTCTATCTGACCAATGTAATTTTTTAGCTCTGTCTCACTTTCACATTATTGACTCTTAATATAGCTGATCCGCTGTATTGGAAGAAGCCTCAAAATAAGTATTTTAAAATCACGTTACTTGTTATTTATTTTCAGTTCAATATGTCTACTCAAGCCATAACAAAAGGCGTCTCTTGATGATTGACGGATTCACAATGTCTACTCAAATGAAAGTCTCATCGGGCAAAACCCGATGGCGATGTCCTAAAAACAGTGGTAAAATTAAGTGTAAAGCATTTGCATACACGTTGAAATGATGACGTTGTATCATTATACAACGTACACTGTCATTCTCCGCCAAAATATCACCTCACATCTTCAGAATTATATGCTAAAATTTAATTATATGGAATACTGTATTCCATGCAACCTTTTCGTATCATATTGCTAATAAAAAAATATATAATATAGTGTAAGGTATACAGTGATAAGCCACCACTAGATTTGGGCCACTTCTAAGTGAAATACGAAAAAACAGCGTGATACACGGTGTCCATAAATTTCTTAAATACCACTCTTAATTCAACAAAAATGGTACTCACTAAAGTATAAAATAATATGTCCTTAAATCATTAAAACTTAATATCCATGAAGTTTTTGTATTAATAAAAAAACACATGAAATAACATAATTATGCATAGATTCGCATACATAAACCACGACATTTTTAATATTTCATGACATCAGCCAAAATAATATATGTTAGTTAGTATATTCAGTAATAATTTTAAAACGTCTATGACTTAATCAATATATCATCCTAGAAATCTTGTTAAGAATTTTGCCGTTTTAATGCATTTGGAAAGCGAGATGATTAGTTTAAAAAGTTAAACGCTCTGGTACAGTTGATGCGATCGGTCGCGCCGGGCAGTGATCTAGCTATTTGGATCATCTATTAGATATGAGTGGCCAATCGCATCATAGCTGGCACGCTGAGATTTGTCGCCTGTATGCGATGTAATGACGTATACAACTGGTCGCTGCGACAGATCGCGTTCAGTGTACCAGCGCCTTAAATAAGTTAATACATGTATGATTATAATTTTTCTTTATTTGTGTTGAAATTAACATATGATTGTTCATAAACATCGTAAAAGAATGCACACTATGAGAAACTATGTATACAGTGTAAGCAACTCACGTTTTTTTCCCCTACTTCTTACCTAACTGAAACTATATGGAGCCCGCTGTCCGTGCTCTTAGTTTCCTGACTATTTCTTTCTTGGGTGAGTAACGAGTAGTTCAGTTATTTTCCTTTCCCTCGTGTAAGCTATCTGATAATCCCGCTATAAATATATTAATGCTGAAGGCTTTTCGGGAGGAAAGCGATTAAGAAAAACCCCTCTTCCGAATATTGTCCTCCTCTTATAGGGGATCAACAAACAAAAAGTTCGATTTCACTGTAGAAATAGTTCTACATGCTTAGGTGGAAACTTGGTTAGGAGCTCACCATTCTCTTTCGTTTTCAATAATTTGAGCCCAGTTCCTACAGGGCCTACCCCTTCTCCTATTTTTGGCGAGTGAAGCTCGCACCTTATTCTTGAGTCCATCTCTCATCTGGACATCCGAATATTGTCCTCCTCTTATAGGGGGTCAACAAACAAAAGGTTCGATTTCGTGTAAATGTATCGGAAAGCTCGGTTAGGAGCTCACCACTCTTTTTCTTTTTCTATAATTTGTGCCCAGTCCTCACTCACGGCATGTGTCGTTAAATTTAACTGAAACTTAAACCATGAAATATTAGATTATAAAGAATGTATAATTAGTCAGTAAGAGATACTATATTTTTTGAAAGAATAAACAAGAACACTTTGGAATATTTTGTTTTATTTTATTTTGTTGAGAATATTACAAATTTTAATTCAAGGCTTTAACAAAGTGTAGAGTATAAAAAACGAGTATAAATTTATTAGATAAAAAATATGAGAATTAAATCGATTATAAATAACAAGTAGTAAATGTAAAGAGGTTATTATTATTTACTCTCACTCAGGTGAAAAATATCAACAATCGGAGTAATTTCATCAAACAGTCATTGTCCTACGTTTTGGCATTACTGCTGGTAGGTTAGTACTATAATGTAGAGGAAAAGTGATAATTCGGTCGTTTTGTTGTTATTATTTTGTATATAATGAATGCTAATTTCATCAATAAATATTTTACATTTCAGTAAAAATAATTGCTCCGACCAACGGCGGAAAGCCTCATTTGCTGTTGAACAATTACAATTTCTTTCTTAAAAAAGCTTATGCTAATGGAAATCATCGTTGGTTTTGTTCATTGAGTGGAGGAAATAGAAGATGTCGAGCTGTTGTATTTACCATCGGTGATACCATATTGAAGTTAAATGATTATCACAACCACCCGCCCCCAAGGCCAACCAACCGTTGTAATTCATCGGCACCACAAACGATGACTTAGTATGAAGGTATGAAGCAACAAAAAATAACGAAATTTCAAGAAAAAAATTGCATCTACACAACGCACATTTTTTTGAAATCAAAGACAAACTGGTTTTAAACCTTTTGGCTTAATATGTTTTTTCAACAATAATAAATAAACCTTTTTAAATAATACATCAAGTGTTGTCTTGTAAAATTAATCCTCTACTTCTAAAAATTTACATTTGAAGTATAATATAAGACATTAATAATTAAAAATTACATTACTGCATCGTTTTGACACTAAACATTCAATATATACGGGAATCCCGGAAATGTCTCCCCGGTAGCGTAGATATTAGCGTGCGTTGCAAGGAATGCGGGCTCGAATTCCCATTTGTCGGATTTTAAAAATCCAAAAATGCAGGACCGAATGACTATTGGGCTGTTTTCGTGAAAAATAACCTGTCGAGTGAATATCTTCATACTGTGTAGATCCATATGATCTACTTTGGAAGCGAACGCGGTAAAAAAATATTGTTGCCTCGTTGACCGATTGTTGCGTTTCGGTGGCAAAGTTCTTTGGATTAAAACACCCAACTACATACGGATCTTAAAAGTTGTGAGCTGCAGGACTGCAGGTTTCCAATCTAATGGGTGATTGGCTAACAACCGATTATCGTAAAAATAATTTGTCTAAATAAGTCTTCGTCGTGTGGAAATCGTTGTGGTCCACTTTCGGTGTGAAATTAGTTACTAGATGTTGATTTTTGATCTTGAAATTACCTTCTATCATTTGATATTATTGTGTAATTGATGCATTTACTGATGACAATGTAACGTAATAACTAATTTTAAATAGTGCGTCAACTATAAATAAGCATTTCTGTATAATTTAAATATGTATAAAATTAAAAATATAATATTGCAAATGCATTTTTATTTTACATTACCCTATATCCTTAACAGAGGATCTGGATAGCACAAAATTTGTAAAAAAGTTGAACTAAATAAAAGCTTATAAAAATGGTCGTGCGCTGCAAATGCATATTTTAAAATAAAATTAATACTTTTGGGTCGGTACAGTCTTACCAGTAACTTAGAGCAGTGCTCCGCAACCGGTGTGCCGTGAGTCGGATACAGGTGTGCCGCGGTCAAATTCTCTGTATTCTACAGTATAAGAAAAAGTGAGAAATACCGCCTATATGACGACATTTCTTACTTATGGTGTGCCGGGACATGTTGAAAAAAATGTCAAGTGTGCCATGTAAGATAGAAGGTTATGGGGCACTGACTTAGAGGATAGCTGCGGCCTTCACAATCCGGGGAACGCGGGTTCGATTCCCACAACTGTCAGATTTAAAAATTCAGAAAATTAAGAGAGAGTATGGTATAAAAAAACAATATGTGTATGTCAAATGCGGTATGTGAGCCCTATGTTGTGTAAAAATAATTATTTTAAAATACATAATAAAATACGTTGTGTTATTTTAAGCGTACGCCTTTTCTTGTCTATTTGAACATTTGCGACATTGAACAAAATGAGGACGCTAAACGATCGTTTTTAGTATTTTTCAATATTCAAAGGGTTAAAATTCAAGATAATATATTAACCCTTGTAGAAGCGGATGCTATTACGTAATTGTAGAATATATCATTGTTTTCATATACGTTCATATTCTTTTGTTTTAGTGATATTTGTTTCCGGGAAAAAACATAAAAAGCCTACTTTAATAGTAGATAAATATAAGTTTTGCTGGCAATATGAATCTCTCAAGGGAAAGATCAGATGGATTTGCTCTTCGTCCAGTGGACATACGAGATGCAATGCTGTTGTGTTTACTATGGGAAGTATGCTCCTAACAACGAAGAATGAACATAATCACCTTCCCTTCAACAAGTATTACTAGCGGATGACTCTCTTAGTATAATATCAATATTCTCTTAGTTTTATAACAAATTAAATATAATACTACGAGTTCATATGTTTTGTTGATAGATATTTCATTTATGATTGTGTTTATAATGTAACCACAGCATGACTTGATAAATTGTTTAGAACCGCGATAAAATTCTATAATATCTGACAATGCTTTTCAAATTTAAAAAAAATATCAATTAGAAAGTATTTTTTACTGATTACAAAACAGATAAAAAAATATTATTATAATTCAAGAGAAAATATGCTTGAACTATGTAAAGTTTGCTCTTCTATGCCTACCCAAATTACCAAAAAAATATACAAATTATGTATTAGATAACTTTCAAGAATCTTCGTTGTGAGTTTTCTTCAAATTCACTCTATGTTTTATCCCATTAAACACACATTAGTGTGATAAGTTTCCTGTATCGATACATAGATGGTGTTGTCATAGTTTTTCCACAAATTTAACGTTTTATGAGGCACTATTTTAAATTTCAAGTCAATCTTGAGTTTGGTTTGTATTTTATAAATATATACCAATAATTGTGTTTAAATAAATAATTTCGTAATAATGCGAAGTTTAATTGAATGATATGGTAATAATAAAATTGTTAACCCTTTCATTAGTGAATTAATTTTACACGTTTTTAACACTAAAATCTTTCACTATTATCAATTCATTTGATATCATATAATTAATCAAACTGGATATACCGATCTTTAAAAAAATGCTCTTCTTTTTCCAAACAAGTAATAAAATGTACTGAGTAGTTATTCTATATTAATCATAAATTAGACGAAGAATTAAATTATTCGGTATAAAAATCTCCAAAAACTACCCAGATAAGAAATATCTCTTATAACTCTTGATTCAGTTAACTGCAAAATAAAAAATTGTATTGATGAATACATTCTAAAATATTTTAATATACCTACTGTCTAATTATACACCATAATATTAATTTCAATGTATTAAATATAGAATACATTAAAAAAATAAAATAAATATATTTTTTTAAGTCTCCTTTTTATCTTTTGTAATATTTCATAATGCGATACATTATTAGTTTAAAAAACTACACACTCAAAAAAAAAGTCAGATGTTTTGTTAATTCTATACCTATCCTCATATATCAATGTCGTAATTTTAATTCTTGAAAATATAAATCAGTGAATTTGCGACTGAGATAATTTATATTGACAATTATTAAGGATTAACTGAGAATTACTTCGCTATTGAGCAGATTTTTTCCCTCGACCGAACTGTAGATTCGAGCTGGTCTATAAAGTATCGGAGTTACGTGGCGTTACGTTACCTTACGTTATATTTTGTTCGTTATATCCGAAATCCGCTGTATCGGGGGTTTACTGAACTGTTGATGGGCAACTTCTCTGTATATTGCATTACATTTCATCTTATTTTAACGCATTATTCAAATCTATTTACTATCCATCTACTTTTACTACTAACCCAATCCTGACAATGAATTGACAGAAAAAGCTATCTACTAAACTATTTGACATTTATAATCATAATGTATTATCATATCTTTTGAGAATTTATATAGAATATCGTCAAGTGCTTTCATATCGTCAAATGATTTAGACAATGAGACTGCTTATAACGTTTGTCTTATTTCCAAATCGTGGAAATAAATCTGATTATTTAATCGTTTGAAGGCACGAATAAACTTACATGTAGTATACGCACACTTACAGTCCGCCTGTGATCTGGGGACTGTCAATCCATGACGATGATTAGTACTGTGGCAGGTTGCACATAATAATCCTCACTGAAAATAAAAAGAACAATTGTCATGTATACTTATGTAATAATATAATATTATTGAACTTCATTTCCCGCTCAACCCACCCCCGAGTCTTCATATCAGCGGTATATCGTGTTGTTACGAACGTGAAGGGTTGTAAAAAGTAAAACACCAGGAGGGACTTCCTAAAACTAGGGTGGGTCAGTTAGGAGTACACTAATAGTAACCATACACCAAAAATCTGTCTGCAGTCCGTGGACTGTCAATACAATAATTAGTATGGAGGTAAGGCACACATAAGTCGGTAGATCGACAGTTGTGGCCTGTCTCAATTTTAATCCTCAGTCTTGGCCAGATTGTTTTGTGTATGGGTACCATTAATTACTCTGTTTTATTATTTTGATACGCTTTAAGAAAAAATAAAACTTATTTGTTTGTCTTTTTTTTAGTCAGATACATTAAGACACGCCGAAGTGAAAAACCTTTCCTCATGGTAGGCGAGCATACATTTGGAACTTCAGCTCCAAATAAAAACGGTCAACTTCGGTGGTACTGTTCAACAAAATCTACCAGCCGATGTAGAGCTGTTGCGTTTACGCTAAATGACAACTTAGTGTTTCTGAAAAATATCCACAATCACCCTGCTCCACGTTATCATATCACACCTGAAGGACTATATGTCAAGATACACAACCAAAAACGATCACACTCTTATCCATCCATTTAAATAATCTTATTTTTTCATATCAGATTTTAAAAAATGCTTCCCCCAAAGAGAACAGACCGAGATTGAAGTGTTAAAAATAAATTTTCTCATAAATTTTTGAATTTGGAATTTTCGTTTGAAATATTTTTATTTTTACGTTGGTGTTGCAATACTGAAAAAAATAATAATGCTCGATTTAATTATTTATGGTTAGTTTTTAAAACGTCAGTTTGTTTTGTTAAAGTTTAAATGCTAAAATGTGGCATATGACAATCATGCTGACTTATATTTTTTACAATGTCTTATTAGTATTATTTTAAAATATTTTTACGTCATAAATAATACTTTGAACTTTTATATTTTTTTAATGTAACATGTTAAATATATTAAAAAAAAAACAAATAGAAGGAATGCTCAAAACGGTGAATGTATTCGGGAACTTACTATGACGTCAGTGGTATGAAATATTTTTTCCTTGCGTGAAATTTCCGCATGATTTTGAAAAACATAAAGGCCTATTACAGTACATAATTTCAAGGCACCCTTACCCTTCCTAAGTGCAGTGTAATAAGCCTTAGGCACTTAAATCACATACAAGAGACCACGCCCACTCTGTAGTAAGAGCACTTAATATTGTGTAGTGTAATAGGCCTTATAATAATGCATGTTTCGCGAATCAATCATTTTTTGTAATACCGATCTTTGGCGTAAGGTGAATTGAAAATATATGTTATTATCACAGAATAAATTATTCAATAAACTGCTTATCAAACTGGATCTATTAACGTCAAATTCTTTAATTTTTTAGCTGATATTACAAATGTAATTTGAAATCGTATTTTTCGATATATCATTAATATGTAATATATACGCAGCAAAGACACGGATAAAAACCAATTTAAGTCAATAAGTCAGTATTTACTATGATATAATGGCCATATCCTATACGCGTTTAAATGGGGGCTACACACTCATACAAACTTGCACAAGTATGCATGAACTATCATAAAATACGGTGACTGCATGTTAAAGAATTTACTATATTAGTAACCAGACAACTGCACACATGACAAGTACTCACGTGACATTTGCGCACACATTGAAGTGCTCACACTAACACAGAAATTAATATTAGGACATTTTATACTTAATTTACGTAATATAGTATAGGTAGATTTTTATTTCAATGATATGTTTGGAATTGATTTTCAATCCAAAACTCTTTGAAATTTGTATAATATATCTTATATTTTGTCGTTGCACTAAGAATTTTTTCTTTTCAAATGTTGAGTGTTTATAAACGACGTGAAGGTATTATCAGTATACTTATATATGTATATATTTCATCATATTGTTGGTATTGATAAATCTATATGAATGTTTATAAATTGAAAATTATTATGGATGTTAAATGTTGAAACATATTTATTATAGGTATCTTATTTTGTCTATATTTACTTAAACTTTCATAGCGTCATTGTTTCTCGAAGTCTTCGGATATTAAAATATTAACAGCCTTACAATAACTTAATATTAATAAACGAATATAATTTATTTATTATTACTATTTCATGAGAAACAAATCGTGCCAACTTGTAGTTGATAAATTATCATACGATGCCAAATTTTTTTTGCAATGTATACATAAAAGTGCACATATAATTATTTTTTTAACAATTAAACATATTTTAAATATATCTTAGATTGTTTTATTTGTGATTGATGATATATGTATTAGGCCGCGGGCACGTTAGATGTCGCGGCGACAAAGCCACGAAAACAGAAATGCAAAGTAGTTATATATATGTGAGTGAGTTGTCGTGACCGACGCGGTGCCGAACTTGATCATTTTTTCCCCTACCTCTTATCTAACTGAAACTATATGGAGCCCACTGTCGATGCTCTCAGTTTCCTGACTTTTTCGATCTAGGGTGTGTACCGAGAAGTTCAGTTATTTCCCTTTCCCTCATATATTTTTTTTTCCCTATAAATATATATAGAAAACAAGTAAGAAAAACCCCTCTTCCGAATATTGTCCTCCTCTGTAGAAACCGTTCGGCATGCTTAGGTGGAAACATGGTTGGTTAGGAGCTCACCAATCTCTTTCGTTTTCAATTATTTGACCCCAGTCCCTACAGGGTTTCCGCCTTTTCCTATTTTCGGCGAGTGAAGCTCGCACCCTATTCTTGAGTCCATCTCTCATCCGGACATATAGTTTGAAACTATCTAATACCTCTCTTAGGGTATCAATGCATTCTCCCACCTCCTTGCTTGCTCATTTACTCACTTAACTATTGATAGCTGTTTTGCATCTCTGTTACGGTCGTTTAGAAGCGGTTGCTTTGCTCTCTTCCCCGTGGTATTAGGCCGAGGCTACAATAAATTTCACGACTGCAGAGCGACAGTAGCAGAGCGTCGACAGCATAAATGCAAAATGGCTTTAAATAAGTAAGTGAACAAGTGAGCAAGTTGTTGTGACGACTACGTGCTGTCGCGCTTCCGAACTTGTTCACTTGCTCACTCGTCTATTTATTGCTATTTTTCATTTCTGTTGCCGATTATCTGCTGCCGTCGCTCTGCCGTTGTGGCCTATATCTTAGTCTCACTCTTAAAAGGTGGAGCAATATCACTACATCAATTTAAATATGTTGTATGTATAAACAAACTCATTTCAGCTGTCATGTGAAGCCTATTAAATAATTGTTACATTTGAGTATGTGTCTGCTCCACTGTGTAACTATTTAGGTATAAGTAGATTTTTTGGACCAATAAAGTGAACGCCTGTCTTGAAGGCCGCATGTGATATCCATATGCTACAAGTCGGGAAAGAATATCAAAAAAGAAGAAGAAAAGGAAGTATCGATATGAAAGGAATCTACCATAATATAACAGGTAGTAAGACGATTGGTGGATCTTAATGCGTTGTGATATAATCCATTTATGGAAAGAATATTGAGTAAAAACTAGAAAGTAAACGAATATTATTCTAATACTTGTTATTACTTTTTTCAGCGAAATACATCTATATTAGTAACAAAAAAAAACCTATGATGATGGTGAATGGATTCACATTTTGCACACATATAAAAGCTTCAAACGGTAAAATTCGATGGCAGTGCTCCAGTCGCCAACAGAATTGCAGGGCTTGCGCATGGACATTGGATGATGTTATTGTTTCAATTAATAACAATCACAGTCATCCACCTTTTAAATACCATATCACATCCAAAGGACTCTATATCAAACTATAGTAAAACATCTACGTGAAACTGTCCTTAACTCTTTAGCCGCCAGTCGCGATGCATATGATCTTACCCTGTACGCCAGAGATTTTCGAGACATTAAAACATACAAGAAAAATAATTCGTCTTGAAAATTTTGAAACTCACACATGTTTGTTGTGACTTCGCATCATGTGTGTCATATGTATGCATTAATGAGTTTATGTCGAAACCATTTTGAAGGGCTAGAAACTCTAGAATATTAAACGTTTAGTGAAGAAATAGTCCCGACTCACGGGTGAGTCGTTGGCGTACAAAGGACGTCATTGCCCGACTCACCGGTGAGTCCCTCGCGTGCATACGCTTAAATATAGGAGACAGTGCTTAAACTGGATTTGATATTATACAGTGAATTCTGAGATTAAATTTTTTCAACCTTTTTCTATTATTTATGTAATAATAATGAATATACATCATTATTATATTTAATCTTATGTCAGCTTTGATATTATTTAATTTTGACTATCTTAATAACCACGAGAACCGTATGTATATATATTTTTTTTATTTGGCTTCATATGTGTGTACGAATAATTTAAGATCAAGTTAATATTCTTGAAATATTCACAATATATGGTCGAGCCAGGTCCAACAAAGGCCCAAAACAATCTTATTCTAAGCTTTGAGAATAGATGTCAACTGTGGATACTGGGGATGCGATGGTATGAATTTGTTCGTAACGAAGAGATAAAAGAACGGACAATGCAGTTACAAATTTATTACTGACAAACTCAAAAATGTCACACTTTAAAAAATTGTTAAGAGCTTTATTCCTTACTGTATTTATTAAACTGTTAAGTGTGAATAAAATAAATTGCTTTAAAAGACTTTTTAAATCTTATTCTTATCCTTATTTTATTAAACAAAATTGATTTTATTCCAACAAAAATAAGACTCGCTGAAATTAAGCCCTACCATGATTTTGAAGGATCGTTTGATATAAGCCCTACCCCGAAAGAATAAAAACCTAGTGAAAAATAGATACGAGCCCTCTCTCTAAGAAGGTCCACAACACTGCAAAAGTTGAAGAATGCTTAAGTCATTTGTTGATGGCATCGACTTTTTAAAATACCATCTCTCTAATATTGATTACTCCAGCGGTTATCTGCCAGACTCGGAACGTTCCGTGCCTCATATTTTAAATA
>JAGVSQ010010515.1:0-12856 GCA_022683975.1 Rhyacophila evoluta
GTTTTGAGTGCCTACTGTGAATGTATTACTACACAGTTTAGTAATACTCAAGTAACCATCACTGTGCCGCTGAGCGGTCGCTCTATAGCGTGACCGTAAAGAGGTTAAAATACAAGTTGATACTATACATCTCCTTTGTATAGGGTCAATCAGGCATTTGCATATCGACTGCGGAAATAAAAAATGACCCTCAATTTTTCAAAATAGTTTTTATTCGATAATCTGAATGTGTACAATTTAATACACTTCCCATCAAAAGGGTGTAAGCTGAAAATGCCGAATTAATGTCTCATTTAGCTTTTAAGTTTGAAAAAAAGATGGTTGTGAAATTTGCGACCAGGAAAAAGGGCGTTCACCTCATCAATTGTATTGGTTTATCTTATTGAATTAATATGAGACTAGGTAAATATAATATCAGTTTTGGTCTTCGTGCACTTGAAGATTGTTTAATAGCCACTTGGTGGAAGACTGATGTTAAAATAGAACCTTTATGATCCACATAAATAGTGGTTTTTCCTACGTTTAAAAATCAATGAGTACATTAAAAAACAGCTTTATTTTTAAATATTATAACACATTATGAATTCGTATATTGGCTGATTGTTATATGTCACAAAATGACTACAATTTATTTCTCTTAGATTTTGTAATTTTTTTAATAATATTTTATATTATATAGCCTTAGGCCGCGGGCACGATAGATATCACGGCGACAAAGCGACGGCGACCAAACCACGGAAACAGAGATGTAAAATACCCATAAATATGTGAGTGAGCAAGTGAACAAGTGAGCGAGTGTTGTGACTGACGCCCTCATGCCCACTTGATCACAGACCTATTTATAGCTATTTTGCATCTCTATTACGGTCGTTTTGGCGCGGTCGCTTTGCTATCCTCTTACGCGTTATATAAATTATAACGTGATTTTGCGTTTTCAGCGAAGGCTAAAATCAACTAAGCCTTAATTTTAATAGCCTTAAAGCGTTTAAAAGTTTAACAACAAAAACTGTAACTAACAGTGAAAATTAATTTATTTTTCCAATAAACACGAGCGAGCGGGAAAGAATAATAAGTTTTACGCAAGTGTCCCGGCGTAAGAGAATTTCAGCCAGTGGCGCCTGTGAAATATTTACTAATATAACTATATCTACTCCAAATTTGTCTTACTTAGATCTAATCAACTTACCTCGGCGTATATATCTTGGCGTATTGATTTTAAGCCATCCGCTTAATCCTTGTAAGCGCAAACTTGCTTACTTATTGATTTTTGTATAATTTTGCGGTATTTAAATCGGTGAACTCCATTACCAAGTAATTCACAAGAACTCGACTTACTATATAATGGTGGTGCTCATACACCAAAAGTCCGCCTGCAGTCCGGGGACTGTCAATCCAAGGCGATTATGATCGAGGTAGTATGTGAGGCGACTGACAGTACACAACTGTGTTGACGCGGACTGTATAATGTGTGGTTTGTCTTAATCCTAATCATCGTCCTGGACTGACATTTCTTGGATTGCAGGCAGAATGTTGATGTATGGGTACCATTAGCAGATATATAAATAATTGTAATATTTTACTCACAATTTTAAAAGAAAAGTATTTTAATACAAGCAATAGGTCTTACTAGTATTTATTTAACTAAAGAATTTAATAACATTCGAGCAAGTGCATGTAAGTATACACGTGAGTTATTGTGATAATCGTTTTAAAAAAAGGTTACGGAAATACATTGTATTGCAATAAAAGGTTTTGTATTATTATCTCCATACTTTCAAAAGAACCAAATCATGTTTGTTTAATATAGAGCAGTGCTCCGTAACCTTTTTTTATTTCACGGCACACCTGACATCTTTTCTAAACATTTGTGGCAGACTAAGTACAGCGGTTGCGGAGCACTGATATAAAGCTTGAAGACATCGAACAACGAAACTTTAATATCGGTACATACGAATTTTGAATTCATTAATATAATATGTTACTCACTATGTACAGATTCGCAAACCCTTTGATTGCTAAGTAGCGATATATCGTTGTCGGTGAGAAAAGTGAGAAATGCTAACAATTGTTTTTGCGTCAAGATTTTTTTCAAATATCATGCATAACGAATAAAAAAAAATTGAAGTTAGTTAGTATGTTGAAAAATAGTATAATGATTGTTTTATCAAAAATAATAAAAATAGTTTCTAGAATTTTGGAAACCGCTATAAAAATCAATGAATTAAAGTGATCAATCTTTCATTTAATGTCGAAATGGACATAAAAAACATGAAATATAACAAAAAACACGCAGTGAGACACGGTAAATGAAGCGAATTTGACCGTAAAAAACGGCCATTTAACAAATAGATGGTGTGTTGCCCTACGTACAAAAAAATTCTTAACAAATGTGGCCTCGCAAGAAACAAATAAAATTGCTCTAAAAAGTATGTATTCCTAGTGCCTATAATGTATTGTCTTATATAATAAATTGTTGAAATGTATTTTCCAATCTAAAAAAAATATATCATAACAGTGTGGTGTATTTGTGATGGGATGCAAAAGAAAAGTATGTATTTTTAGGGATTTGTCACCTGTTTTAGAGTTGCATGTTATTACTTTGAATTCGATGCGCGTCGTTGATTGTCAATATTGATTGTGAACTAAATGAAATCGGCGCATAGAATCGGTTAGTTATTTAGTGTATTGTTGCGTCCTTGAATTCATACGCCACGTATTTAATGTTGCTACCGCTTACAAACATAAATTATCATATTTTTTTTTAAAAATAAAAATAATCTATAATTATTCTCCTTCTTCTTCCTCTTGCATATTCGCTCCCTAAGTGGAGCATTTGGACACCGCGTGTCGTCTTCAAGACTGTCACCCCCCAGTATTTTTGCACCCTCCCAGGTCATACCTGTATCCCGTAACTCCGCCGAATACATTATATAGATAGTATTCAGCGGTCTTCCGGGAACCAGTTGGCTTGGAGAATATGCAGGTCAGGTTGAGACTCCCTCGAGGCATCCACAATATGTGGCCGAATCAGGTCCAACGTCATAGCTTCAGTCTGTCAAAGATTAGTAGCTGCATGGTCCGTTTTCTTCATAGTAAGTCATGCCATCGCATCCCCGAAATCCACCGCAGCCATCTGTTCTAAGAGCTTAGAATACCGTTGATCTCGGACTTTGTTGGGTGCCATGTTTCGGAAACGTTAACGACGATAATTGTAATATGTTTTTTATCAAATTGTCTCAACTTTCGCTGTGTAAAAAAACTAGTGGTTGAATAGCAAACCGTTTCATATTAGATTCAGTAAACAAGATAATAGAATGCAAGCGAAAAGTACTAAATAAAGCAAATAAATAATTGTAAATTCGCACAAAGAATGGATCAAATATATGGTATAAAAACACGTTGTAGGAAACCAAACTGTGATATTTCAAAATGCATGGAAAGTTTGATTATATAGAATGCGAGTGAAAAGGATTACTTATCGTTACTATTAAGCTAAATAATATATTGCCATTTTGACTCGAAAATAGTTTATATAATGTAACTTTACAGTATGGAAATTTATACGAATATATTATTATTACATTGAATTTGATGAGAGTTCATCTCACTGGGGCCATGTTTTGTATGTAAATACATATTAATTCATGTTGTTTTATGCAGCTACGTGATATAATGTTCCGTCGTCTTATACAACGTTAAAATGGACATATTTAGATGATATATATTTATTTCTCTAAAATTAAAATACAAGTATTATACATTGCGAATAAAATTTGATAGATTTTGCCGCGTAATATCTTCGATACCATTTTTCATTTCTTGTGTGTGACGATTTTTTTATCGGACAACTAATGTTGCATTTTACCTGAGTAAGTGATAGATCAAAGAAGCCAGATCTAGTGAGTAAATACAGTAAAGAATTGTTTTCCATCGAAGCTTTTTTATTTTTTTCTCTCGTTTTCGATTTATACGGTCGAGTTTTATTGTGTTGTAGAAAATAATGGCAGCGGTTGACGATCCTTAACTTAATCGTCCTCATTTTTGAATTTAAACGGTCCAGTTGGATGCAATAAATCTCGCTCGTTAATTTTTGCCATTTAGAAGAATTTCATGGTAGGTTATGTCTCTGGAATGCATCATTCACTTAAAAGCGGTTTTTTATCGTTAGACCCAGTTGAGGGATCGATTTGGCTAACTTTCCCTTCGATAGCCATTGTCTTTTGGTATATTTGGTTCGAGTATAATACCCAATTTTTGTCACAACCCAGTCACAAGATGTCGCTAAAACATTTCTTCTTTCTCTTTTTATTATTAAATCACGACCCACACTTGCTCGCACAGCTTTAATTTCACCAGTAATTACTTACGGTATCCACACGTTCTGTGTTGTTGTTTTACCTATTTTAACTGTTGTTGTATATTCCTCCAGGAGTATTCGATTTTGTCTGCTATTTGTCGTATCCTTTGTGTTGGATTTGCTTCAATTTCAACCCACAACACATCATTACTCACGTTCACTATAGGTTCACTTGGCGATTTATTTTCAAATTAAAATTGACGAATCGACGAAATACGACTGTCGAATATTATTACAATTTTTTTAAGTTGCAACTGTAATACAAAAAAAATACAATACACCTACATAATACATGTTTAAAAATCGATAGTTGAAACACAATCGATATCAAATAATTGAATAAAAAAATTCGTCTCACTCCCGGGTATTCCCAGATCTATCAGATTAAAAAAAAATAATGAAAATACAAGACCGGTTGCTTATTGAGTTGAGGAATCGTCTGACAGCCAATTGTCATGAAATAATCCGTCAAGACATTGTGGAGATCCACTTTTTAGCAGATATCTTTGCTGTAGGTCCGTGCGCTTCTCTTTGAGAGCGGAAATTATAAAAAAAGAACTTGTTTATAATAAAGGAAAACATTTTTAATGGCTTGATTCGCCTTAGCACTTCACTGTGTTCCGCAAAGAACAGACCTTGTCAATTATATATTCAGGACTTCTTTGTTTGCGTACACTTTTAAGGTGCCCATTTTCTTTTTCTTCATTTTATCTTTTCTCTTTCTGCGTAAAATTTCGCGACATTCATCTTTTTCTTTTCCTACAATTAAATTTGTGTTTACACATCGCAAACCGGCGCTCTATGGTACATCTGGGAATTTTCATATTCTCTCGCTTTACAAACCAGATTAACTTTAATTTTGTATTTCGACAAATGCGAAATTGATTTTGCCTCTACTTTAAAGCGTTCTTTTAAAAAGTCTAATATATTTACTTCGAAGGCAACCATTGTTGAGTGCTATTTTAATTTAGAAAGCAATAATAAAGAACAGGGATTCTCAAAATAGGGGCCATACTTAAAAATCATGTTGGGGCAAATTATTTTGAGCGCTAAAAGAAAAATTAAAAAAAAATTAGCAGCCATGCAACAATATTTTAAATCAACGAAGAAATCAAAACAAAATGAAATGACTAAATCTACTTCAGCTTATTGGAGCTTTTAATTATTAGTTTTAGTGGTCTTGGTAAGCTACTCTTGTTACATATCTGCTAATTTTGATCACCGTGCTCTAGAATGTGCGTGATGTCTATTCCAACTAATTATGCCCTATTAATATTCAGCTCCTTTGAGAAGAAACCTTCTCGCTCGCCGTAAAATTTCGCATTCTTTTAAAAAGCTTCAAAATTGTCGTTCGTAGATACCAAGTTGCAATGGCCGACCAGTCTGACAAATGGTCAAATCAATTTGAGAAGTTCTTTCCTTTCAACCAAAATATGGGGAAACTCCCAGAGAATGTGATTGTGAAACCACCGTGACCGGTTAAGATCTGGGATGTGTGGTCTATGTTAATATGGTTATCTCCGTGCGTCACTTTAGGTTTGGAAAATATAAATGCGTTTGTCTGCCATTAGTGGAGACGCTCCACCAACATAATATGACATACCACTGAGTGTTGAAATAAATTTCTAATAACGGAATGAATAATAAGTGTATTCGAACAAAGAATACTTTTGTATATATAACGGGAAAAGTCGGGCAATAAATCCAGTAAAATATAATGTATAATATACATATTACTTCGTATTATAAAGTAATATTGTTTACGGTTATTAAACATGTTTTATTATACTGTGAAAGTCAATAACAAATACTAAGTAATATATTTATTTACACATACTAAAATATCTTTAAAACTTTAACGTTTATTCATTTTCTTATATGTTAAAAAATATGGTAAGATATATATATATAACTCACATAAGTGGAAGATATAAATAAAATTTCGTTAAACATCTCCATTGCTCTCCGCATTGGCATGACTACTGGCAGGTTAGTTCCGCATTTAGGAATAAAAACGAACTGACGTTTTTGATTTTTCAGATAGTTATCAGGGACTTACAGACCACTATTAGCCAGAGTTATTAATTAGACCACGCTTAAGTCGAATAAAATGCGTCACCAAATACATATTCCTCCTTAGATTTAAGCTACAAACTTTGTTTGTTGTATTTCTCATGTAGTTATCAGGAACGTTCAGACCAATATTAGCCAGAGTGGCAGAGTTATGAATTAGACCAAGCATAAGTCAAATAAAATACGTATTTCTCTTTAGTTTTAAATTATAATAAGAAATCTAAAATGAAAATTTACCTGCTAGCATTGTGTATACAAGACAGTGGATCGGAAAATATGTATTTTAGTTATTTGACAAGAAAAAAGGATACAATTTGATGGACAGCGTTACGATACTCGCTTCACTTGATAAAGCCAATTCGAAACTAATGAATGACACATTCCAGTTGACATATTATATATTGTGTAGCGTTGTAGAATATTTCTACCCTTTTTCTATTTTTTTTACTTTACATTATGTTATACCTTCTTTGTTTTTATGCTTTATAGGACTCTACCTTTCATAACGAGTATACTTAAATAAAAAAATATGTCACTTGCTTAAAAATATTTCTTATACAAAAGCAATTGTATAATTTATTCATAAAAGCATGAATATTATTATTTTATTAAGTAGCTTTAAATCCTACTGTTAAATCTATTAAGTTCTATTCCTGTAATTTATAAACGTCTAGTTTACTGAGGATTTTAATATTTTTCAATATTTCTGTAAATTAACAACTACTTAATTATAAACATTATCACTTTAGACGTCTCCCCGGTAGCGTAGTTGATAGCGTGCGCGCCCAGCGTTATGGGGAATGCGAGCTCGAGTCCCCAGGTGTCCCCAAAAATGCAGGATGGATGCCCATTAAGTTGAGTAAAATAAACAATCCTCGTGAAAAATAATCTGTCAAGACATTTTCACATTGCGGAGATCCATATACTCTTCTTTCGGGGTGGATATCTTCACACTGTGTAGATCCATAAGCTCCATGTTAGGAGCAAACATGGCATAAAAAAGATATAATTATATCTAGTGTAGCTTATCTATCAAAAGAATTCTTCACATTGTAGACATTTATTTACTCATTTCTGGTATAGACATTTTTATGGAGACCAATTCGCTCCACTTTTGAAGTGGACACAGCTTAAGAAATGTAGGTAAACCTATTCACTATGTGCATATGTATTAACTATTGCCAATATCAATTAATTTAATATAGCTGTAAAATTGGCGAGTCAACTAAATAACTTTATTATAAGAATCTAGTTTAGTAGTAGGAATTAATTCGTGTAGTGTAATCAAAGCTTAAAAATTTAACTACTAAGCTCATCCAGTGTAATAAATCTGTAAAATTGGCGACTCAGCGAGATGGTTATATTACAAGTAGCGAGTTAGGTAGTAGGAAGTAAATTTGTCCAATGTAATCAAGGCTTAAGAATTGAAAGTAACAATTAAACTATTCCAGTGTAATTGAGGCTTAAATAGGCATGAATAAACCAACATTAAAATAGTATTTTAAAATTATTTTTGTAAATTGTAATTACAAGTGTACCAAATCCCTTATTGTTATTTATTTTTATATCAGCACAATCAGTACATTTTCCTTTTAATATATATTTATTTCTCATTTTAATATTTTTTCTGCCAACTGTTACTTTCCAATTATTCTGTTTTGCCAACTGTTAATTTCTATTTATTATTGTTTCGCCAACTGTACATTTCCATTTGTTATTAATCATACAATAATTATCACTACGCTATGTACATACTGTTTAATAAAATATAACATGTAAAAATTCCCTCATTCCTCTGTTTTTTTTCTCCTTTATTTTAACAATAATTAATGGCTTATGGTTCTTTCACGTCTGGAGAAGGATTTATGTTTCATTTTGTAAATATTTTCTTTAAAAGCTTTTGTTTGTAAGTTTATGTTTTAAAATGGGAATAATTTTTAGGTAATTCAATACTCTAAATCAATCATATATTTACATTTTAAAATTTAACATATAATATTATTTAAAACATTCAAACACAAAATTAATTAATGGCTAACTACCAATTCATATCCGCTGTTACGTGTGCAGAAAAAAAAACACTGATACAATTCGTTACAGTTTTTATGTCGTAAATATTTTAACCAAAAAAAAAATTAGAATCGTTTTGATCAGTGTTGTTTATTAAGTATTTTTAGTAAAGAAAATTATTAACAAATAAACGTCAGATGTTACTGACATATGCACGCATGAGTGGACTTCATTCAGCTTACTTCATGGGGCATGCTTATGATTTTTAAATTATTTTACTTATTATTTAAAAATCACACTTAAAAAAAGTACTATTAAAACCTTAAAATTACCAATAAATGTAATCATACTCATAAGTCAGCTCATCATAAATATTTTCTGCTTATCATTTTATTTAAAAGTAGTTTTTAATACCTTTTCCACTCCAAAAGTGGAGCATATGGATTAATACAGTGTGACCATATCCACTTTAGAAATGCACAATATATATCTTTCTAATTTGAAGACATGTATTAACAGTTTTTTTTCACTTGTATTAGCTAATTCATACAACAAATTTATCAGCCAATTGTCTAACTCATTATGCATCCAGTCTGGTATCTTTGGATTCTAAAAAGTGTATTGCTTACGTCTAACGCAACGGCGGCAAAACGACGGAAACAGAGATGCAAAATAACTATACATATATGAGTGAGCAAGTTGTTGTGACGTCAACGCGTTGTCGCGCTGCCGAACTTACTCACTTGCTCACTCACCTATTTATGGCTATTTTGCATCTCTATTACGGTCGCTTTGCCGTCGTCGCTCTCCTATCGTGCCCGCGGCCTCCTAAACAACGGATATCAATGTACTCTGCCTGATAGCGTATAGCGTGCGCATCTTGCATTCGGAGAACGCGGGTTTGATTACCACAATTGCTAGGTTTTTAAAAAGAATCTGAAAATGCAGGACTAGATACATATGTCAGTGTCTTTTGAGCGGATATATTCACACTGTAGATTCGTATGCCCCACCTTTGAAACGGACTTGTTATAATGTTCTAGTAGACATTTTCACATCGGGTAGATTTATATGTTTTACTCTCAAAGATGTAAAAAACATGATTAGTCGGTCTTTGTTATCAGAACAATAATATTAGTCAAATTAATTCGTAATCTAATAATCTAAAAATTATTCCCATTATTTAAAAAAATATATTTTTAATTTCCAACTAATTTTCTGTCTATTATTTCAATTAACTTATGATTTGTCTTTATTTTAATTCTTATTTTAAAACACTGTTAACAATTTCTTTTGGTTCTCTTAATAAAGTTATTTTTGGTTATGTTAAAATTCTGAGTTTTATTTCGTTTTCTTTGGAAGAGGTGCTTTGTGTATATGCTTTTATGTTGGTAATAAAATTTGGATTATGTTTTTTTTTTCTTTTATAGGTGCTGTGAATGTTTACGTGGGTTTTAAAACGGAATCCGAAAAGAAGGAACGCCATTAAAAATCTTGCATAATCTGCAATATTAAATCAAGGCATTAAAACGTATTCTAAAAAACAATTCGTTTCAATTGATATATTCTATAGTAGAATTGTGAGCTTTGTTTTTAAGCTTTTTTGAATCGCGCTTAATTTAAGGCTATGGTCTTGGCTTCGTGACCCAGGATAATAGGAATAATATAACATGTACAAGAAAAAAACGTTAATAATACAAACTACAGCAGTTGTAACAACATTAGATATTAAAAATGTGAACACTTACTTTAGACGAATCTTGAGATTTCATCAATGTTTGGTATTTCAAGATTCTCAAGAATATTTTTATCTTGAAAATATTTTGCAGCACATTGATTAGATGCTGACTTGATTTTGAGTAGGAACCTATACGTTAAAAAACGCTGTTTTAAGCAATATATACTCCTTTAAATAACGCGTAAATAGAATTCGCCTAAAAAAAACATCCTTCGCTATAAAATTAATCCATAATTGTATTTTTTCAAATTACAATTGTAATGACGGATTGATTACGCACACTCGATTATTTAACCTTGAAATTGTTAGATTTATACTGTAAGTAAGATTATTAAATTATTTAGATTTTTTTAAAAAATGTTGTCATAGGTGCGTTTTAAAAAAATACGTATTTATTTTTTTTAAGTTTAGTTCGTACATTTTTTTAAAATGACAATTAATATACACATAATTAAAGTGAACAAGTATGCAATAAATGTAATATATACAATTCATAGAAAACTCATGATTACACATGTTTTACGTATTCTTACCTTATTAGAGAGTGGCTTCAATTTTATTAATATTGCTTATACCTATATAACAAATAAACATTAAATTATGTAAATATTTCTAAAGATAACGTTGCTTATGTTACTTTCCGTTCGTTTACAAGATACGCATTGATTTTAACGACACAATTTTGAATAATTCAAATTAAGAACGGAACAATATAATACAAAATACGAATTTAATTAAAGAACAGTAAATTTTGTATTTCAAAAAAGGAACGCGGATATAATTAAACGAATTCGACGTCAATATAAACATCATTATACTCATATAGAGAGAGAAATAAATCTCTTTGATAAAACTTAACCGTTCTTAGTTGTTTACGGATAAATGAAATTGTATTTTCCTCTCATATGTTCTGTAATATCCCGAAGTGTACTTCAAATCCGTCAAAAAGAGAAGAAGCTCATTAATGCCTCTTCGCGGAAACGTATTTTGTTTTTTGATAGAGAAAGTTATTTACTGATTCATTAAAAAAAATAGAAAAAGGTATTGTGAAGGAAGATACTACATATCTATGTAACTAAAATAAATACTCTGAACAACTAAATGTAGTTAGCCAGAAAACGAACAAGTCACAATCTATCGATTGCGAAAAAAACGTAATTGAAAATGTTCAGAAACAAAGTCAGATTTCGTATGACTCAGTACACGTATTAACCTTCTCATTGACTTTGACGACAAATTAATGTAAAGATTTTCGATAAATATTTTTGTACAATTACATTTATCACAACCGGAATAGCTATCGACCAAACTAATTAACTCGGTATAGTTATCGAGTCATTCAAATATATGAGAAAATCATTATTACACGTTTATGGCTACATATAAAAAGATAAACCAGACGTAGTCTACTTCTGGATGAAAACAAATATGGTTGATAGGATTTCGTAAGCCGTTTGCAAGTCAATATGACATTATTCATTCATCAATTCATGCTATATCCACGCTTAAAGATCACTATGACCTAACAAGCGATGTAGTACTATTACATGTTAATAATACACTAATCGAAATTCTCCCCAGTTAGCAAGCGTAGAGGTTAGTGTATGCGTCTCATAATTTGGGGAATGCAGGCTCAATTCTCACATTTGTCGGATTTTTTCAAAATCGAAAAATGTAATTGTAATAATTCTCGTGAAAAATAATCTGTAATAATAAATATCTTCACATTGCGGAGTGAGTATCCACACTGTGTAGTTCAATATGCTCCACTTTCGCAGCGATCATTGAACGAATCCGAATATTTTATAAAATAAATGTAGCTGAAAACAATTATTGTAAATTAATTGTTATTTTTTGGGTTATTTATTTTTCTGTTTCGTAAATATTTACAATTTTTAATTGGTAATGTAGAGTAAACATGCATTTGGCAACATTTAATCTTTATCTTTCTTTTGTATTTAATATGTAATTTGAAAGTCAAATCAGGTTTAACAAAATGACAGAGTATACAAGATACAACATAATAAAGATATAAATAATCTCATCACGTAAACATCGTATTTAGTGCCACACAGTGTTGCCAGGCTGTGTTACGTATTATCTGTACAAACAAAAACAAACTTTAAGCTCATTCAGAGGGCGAATTCAAAAGCTTTACACACTTGAGTCTAATATTTATATGAGATTCTTTTTACGCGTACCTCAGAATTAATTAATTCCTCCGATGGACTGATTCTATTATTATCTGTCATCTACTGCTTGCAATGCAGAGTAAGGTTAGTTTATCAATACTTAATAAACCTTATTACAAATAATATTATACTAAAATATATATCACATGACAATACAATATCTTGTATACTATATGGTACAAATTTTACAGAAGACGAAAAAACATCATCATTTGTATGTTCATTGATTACTCAATGAATTCTATTATTATATATAGAATTTATCATATTAGTTCAAAAAACTATTTTGAGTATGTATGATAAAGCCATACCTCGTAAACCGCAAGTCACACAAATCACATTTACTGTACCGAAATATATTTTTTAATGTTACTATATATATATTCACTAATATTTTTAATGTCGGATGTATAATGTTTAATGTAATTCACTAAAGTCTCCCCGGTAGCGTAGTTGGTAGCGTGCGCGCCTAGCAATCCGGGGAAT
>JAGVSQ010010516.1:0-12854 GCA_022683975.1 Rhyacophila evoluta
CGCTAACAGTGATCTCATATATGGAAGTTTACCAGTTTTAAATAATTTAGAAATATAATAACATTGATAAAATATGTACATTATTATAATTTATATTAGAAAAAAATTGGCTTTGCTGTCACTTTCCTTACAAAACAAATGTAGTACAGGTTTTTAAAAATGGGAAATAGAATTTTTCCTTGTTCAAATTTACGGAGATATCTTTGGAATATGGTAGGTAAACCCCAAGAATATATCAATTAATTATATCTATATATATATTCATATTTATTTGTTTGAAATAAAATATGCATTTTTCATCTTTTATGATCTCCCTGTAGAATAACGCCATCTGTAAACGTCTGGTTGTATCCATCAAAAATGTGAAGTGAACCGTGTGACGTAGGCGAGCAGAGAAAATCACCGCAAAGGCTTTCATAGTCGCGTTGCGGTTTCAAACTGGGCTAAATTGTTTTGTTTTTACCAGAGAGCTTTTTACAAGGCAGCCCAATAAGAAGACAACCAAAGACTGCGACAAAGATCACTTAAAATCTCAACTCCTTAGGTTCAAAGAGATTTTTACCTTATGTGAGTATTAATTTTTCACTTTATTTCTTTTAAACTGTCACGTTTTGCATTAATCTTGCGAAAGTTTTTTAGTTTAATTAGTTAATGATACGAAAAAATATAATTGACTTCCAAAAAAAGTCCACGACATCATCATAACATTGAACCCGCTCGATAAATCGTACATTATACACAAAATAGATTTACTTATTTTTATTTAATATTTTTGACTGATGGTGCTTAATGGAAATTGATTTGAAATTCTAAATTATTCAAAACTGGTGAACTTCCATACGTGACCAATCATGTATGGTAGTTTGGAAGTTTACCAGTTTTAAATAATATAGAAATCATTTATATTTAATTTATAGGCGGAGATGAAATAACACTTTCGAATAGGCTGGCCATTTTTACACTGAATACGGGTAGAGAACTTAAAGACCGTGGTATCGCTGACTAGATATATGTAGTGGAAAAAGATCTGTGATAGGCGCAACAAGTTGTAAATCAGAAGAATGGAGAACTGAATAAGTCAAAACCTATCCCGAAATGTAGTGTTATGAAGTGTTGGATGATTTATGGATCGCTGTTTGACCTGTATATTACTATTCGTTATATATAGGATACTGTGATTTGAAGGACTTGAACATTTTTAAGCTGGCAACCATAATTTTTTTCTAAAAATACAGAAAGATTAAGCACAATAAATTATTGCAGGCGGCAGATTTATCGCTTGCCTTGTAGTTTCACGAAAGTCGTGGCTGATCAATTAATATATGCGGCTCTATTCTTATTATTTTTTTAAATTGTACGAGACGCATAATATACTGAGTAAACGACTTGCCAACAACCAATCACGAGTGTAATGTTTGATAATTCATATGCGCTACATTTGGAGCGAACATGGTTTAATGTATAAATATGAAAATATGGTTCAATGCTTTATTACCAGTAGTAGCAAAAAAAAAATCACTGTAAATAAATGTATTTATAAATTTAATTGTATGCAGATGCATTAAAAAACGATTAATGTTGTATGCAAAGAGCTATCGATTTTGGCGACGGTTTTATATTTTGTGCTATGGTAATGAATGGGTTAAGAATAAAAAAATAGATAGCGAGCGAAATGTTGAGGGTTTTTTTTATCAACATTAAGCTTGAGTTAAAAATCAGTGTCCTTTTATAGGCAAACATTAGCGAAATAAAAAGGAGAGCGATGCTTTTCAAACATAAAAAACAAAACGGGACCCTGAAACGTTACAGAAGAACTTCATTGTCTTTTTAAACCAATGAATTCTGAGGTAATAAAACATTTGAAAAGCTTTAATGAAAATAATAAAAATGAAGTAAATCTGATGAGACACTTTTCTACTTCTTCATTACCGCTTTTACGAGTCATGTCTTCTGATTTTGAAGGACATTTGTGAGCATTAAAGAATTTCCTCTTCTGTCGTATATAGCTGATAAAAAGTGATAGCGGCGTTTAGGTAGAAATATTTGTTTGTAGCCATGTTAGGAATTGATATTATAGTACCTATATACAGTGGAACTGATTGTGTTGTGATTTATCACATTTTCGTTATATTTATTACTGCTAAATTTTTCAGTGAAATACTCCGCTCTCTTATGGTCCAATCTTAAGGTATTTGTTAATGTAAGTGTCTTACATATTATTTTCCGAACTTGGAATGTCTTTGAGTGAAATAGCAGTGTCAGCAGATGAAGCATTTCAAGAGATGATGGGACTAATTTTGTTCAAAAGAAAGATCCTACGTACATAAAAGTGCATTGCATATAATCATGTGAGATGAGGGATTTTTTACGTGTATGTATGAGGTCAGGTCTCTATAGGTCATATAGAGTTGTCCCATTTGATATGAGTGGAAGACTTTTTGAGGGAAAGACTTTGTCATTTAATGATTCTATAGCCTAGCTTGATGGTTATTAAGGAGGACAATTTTCTAGATAGTTGATACAACGACAACGTGAGAATGCAAGCAGAGGAGTTACTGCGGGTGGATATTGAAAGAAAGCCCAGAATAATGAATTAGAAAAAGAATAATTATGAAATATCCATATACTCCTCTTTTGTAGTGGATATCTTCACAATGTGTAGATCCATATGCTCCACGTTGGGAGCGAACATGGTAAATATATATATATATGAAATACTGCAATTCTTAGAATTTCGCCGACTTTAGTCAGAAGATCTGGTCTGTTGAGAATATCAGGACGTATGATAATGACATCAATGGTAGCATGTATTAAAATATAAATTATACTGCATATGCAATACTATATGAGTTGGTATATTATTATTCATTTGCGTACAATGGCCAGTGACTGGTACGAGTCAAGGGTCGGCCAGTTGCCAGCAATAATTCACTCGGTCGCGGCGCTGCGCTGTCCCCGACAGTAGACACTTTGTTATTCAAAATATCTCAACGATTCGACGCCGTGGAAATATATGTGCTTTGGGGTATTCGGATTGTCTAACATGAATACACTATGACGGTGACCAACATTTTTATCTCTTGATTCACTTATATTTTTTTCTTAAAATTATGATATGATTAATTAGAATATTATTACAATTCGCCAATCAGTAGATCCCTCTATTACAGAAATCTCTCTAGTTGCCGAAGGGTTAGCGCACGCATCTCGCAATCGGTGAATGTGGAATCAATTCTCACATCTTTCAATTAAAAAAAAAACCAAAACGCAGGACTGGGTGTCCATTGGGTTAAGCAATTGTCTGGCTACCGATACTTGTGAAAAATAATGTGTCAATATATGTTATCACGTTGAGGACATCCATGCATTAAATTTTTGGAACGGACATCCATATGCTTCACTTTTAGAGCGAATATAGTAAAATAATCTCCACTGTAGTATTGCGCTTCGGGGTCAGAAATTGTGGGTTTGATTCCCACAGCTGCTGGAGATTCAATAAAATCCAAAGACGCATGACTGGATCCCTAATGGGTTGAGCACTTGGCTGACTATCAATGATAACGAAAATAATCTGCTAAGACATGTCTTCATATTGAAGAAATCCATGAACTTAACTTTTGGAGGGGCATGGTAAAAATATTTTGTATCCAATACGTAGACCATGTGGAGCCTTAAACTAATAAAACTTTGGCTACTACTAAAATATGGTTTGTAAACTATAACTAAACAAAGAAAATAGTATTAAAGAAATACACATGTAAACAACTGTATTTTTCTATGTCGAACACGGTCACCTTAAAAAGAAATATATTTACATGTGCAAGACATAGTTCGTTTGTCACTCGGCCGTGTCCAATTTTATTTTTGTTTGTTTTCGCTTTAGGATATTAATCTTTGAGGATATACTTATGTTTCTAAAACTTTTGTATCAGTCTATAGATATTTGCAAGTATGATTGTATACTTATAAGCAAACAATACACAAGAAAACGTCTTATATATGGATCATTTTTAAAATAAACTTTACAGTCAATAAGAATATACAATTTATGTTTTATATTATATATGTCAACGATGCGACGATTTACAATGATAGATTGTGTCACGATGATCTGTTGTCAGCTGATTGCTCAACACTTTTATGTTCTGCATTCTCATCTGCGTCCAGGCTGGGCCAAAAACAAGCGAACGAAGGCTATTTTTATGTTGTTGTAAGCCGTCGTTCGCTTGTTTTTGGCCCAGCCTGGACGCGACATGATATGATATTTTTGAACCATAATTTTTATTTATGCGTTCAGTTAAAAAAATCTCTAGATATTTTTATTACCTACAGTAAATGATACGACTACATTTGTATTGTTTTCAAATGCGTATTTATTATTCGATCTATTTGTAGTAATACTATTAAACATTTTATTTAAAAGTTTTGACCCCACGTTTTACTATTATTTGTTTATTTTAAAAGATAGATAGATAGCCATAGATAAATATCCCATTATAAAAATGAATCGGTTTAATTTTAATTAGAAACTTAAGAAATAAATTCTGTATGCTGACTATTTAAAGATAAAAATTTAAACATATTTGATACAATGTTTCCAAAAAAAGGCATCTCAATTATAAAACATTAAATTCTTTAATGTCATCATAAATGCATGAATAGTTTTTGTAACTTTAATCGTATTGAAAAAAATATATTCATTACTCGTATTTAATGAATGCGGAACTTACATAAGTACGAATTCAAATGCTTGAGAAACATACACAAATGAAAAAAATAGTGTTTGATTTGTAGTGAAGACATTCATAAATTGGATGTTAACATCAAATTTAAAGCCAAAGCACGTAAACTTAATCTGGTTATTTTCTCAAAATTATAGCTACGTGATGAAAACATTTAAAGCAAACTTAAATATGTGCATTAACTCATTGGGGCTCTCAGATTATCCCTACATTATTTTAACTCTATAAAATAATATATAAATATATTTCTTGCTATTGTGTCATTATTTTATTGAAATTTCTTGACAAGTTATTACCAGTCAGTTTTATATTAAAGTATTAACTATAAAATACTTCTCGTTAGTATCTATGACAAAATCATTAAAATGACTGCATAGTTAAGCGAATCGCCGTGTGAAATATAAAATATAAATATATTAATAAAGAAAATATAAAAATTGTCGTTTTGCAATAATACTTAATCCTCGTATTATGCGGTAATAATGAAGTAACGCAGTTTCAAAATGCAGATAACATAATAATTGAATAACGTGGATTTGGTACAAAGTTTTAGATTTTTATCTATTCATTATGTAAATTTAAAAAATAAGTACATAATTTTATGCGTTAACTCTTTACGTGCGAAATAAGATTTCATAAAAAGTCATGAAATAAGTCAACTAGTCAATGAAAAATAAAGTAGAATATTTAAGGACGATTTTTTTATGTGTTTAATTGGTCAGTGCTGCATTTATTCCCTTCAGACAAAGGAATGTCGGAATACGAAACAAAATTATATTCAATATAGTATTGGGATAAGCCCGCATCTCGCACTTAAGCGACGTGTTTTTTTCAGGACGTGGGATAAATCCGCACCTCGCACTTAAGAGCCGTGCACGGTAATGCAGATATATCCGCACCTTGCATCTAAAGGGTTAATCTATAACTTTTTGTTTGCTATGCTAGTACGCCACATAAGGCGTCTTATTTTTATCATCTTTTTATTTTTGTAATATAAATGTATATTTGTTTATAATTTCATTTTTTTATACAAACGAGTATATAATTAGAAAAAAAAATATATCAGCAAAAAGTAACTAATTTAAAACAATTCCAGGTTTCTTATTAATTAAATTATTATACTTTTCTGCGACTCTGTTTGTATAAGAGGAACTCTACTTTGATAATATTTTCAATCAAAATATAAGACAAAAACAATATTCTCGTACTCTGGTTTTTAATGTGTTCAAATCTTCAACACATCACTAAGATAGCATGTCTCAATTTAACTCGAAAATAATAGTAAAAAGTTAAACGAAAACAAAAATCAAAAAGAGATTTACTTTTAAAATACTACCATCCACCACATATTAAATAATAATACTATCAAGAAATAAATTTCGTATTTTTGGAACTCTTAACATATATCCGGTTTGTGAAGACATTAAATTCTTTCAGAACTAAATTTTTACTTTGATTCATGTTTATATCATTAATTTATTTGCTTTGAATGAGAGACGATCCCACATCCTGTCGTATTAACAAAATGTTAATTTTACAACCTAATACTTGCTGATAAAGCGTGTATTTTATTACAGTGAAAAAATGAATTGACTTGTTATTTTATAAAGAAATTCACTCAACAGTAAAGTATTTATATGGGTCTGCATATTGTGAAGTCAAGTTTAATGAGATGTACCGCAAGAGAAGTTGTGCACTATCAGCGAATGTATCCAAACTGATGCCCAAATATCAAAAAAAGAATGGCAACGGTATTATAAACATACGCATTATTTATTTAGAATCAAACTTTTTTTATCAAAGCTCTGGGGCCTAACGATAAAAATATATTTCAATGTAAGCATTAAAATAAACATTTCAACTAATTGTAAAGTATTACTACTTATAAAAATAATTATAAACTATTATTTTTATTACGGTTGTAATAAAATTTATTGGAAATATTGTGAACAAAGAATCCAAAGTGTTCTCGTGCAAATCCTTTTATGAATTTTACATAGATAATTTTATTGTAGAGTTGTGTGGTTCGTTCTCTTATTCGTACCAGTCACAGACACAACTATTTTTGTTAAATTTACAAGGTCTATTTTATTTCTACGATCAATTCAATTTGGTGTTTTACTTGTATATGCATTCAACACATATAGTTGATACGCATATTGCGTATGTATAATCGCAGTATATCATCATTACGGATATATATGTTAAATACTGGTATTTAATATAGATTTTCTCTATAGTAACGATGTTGCTTTATCGATATTAGGTAAATGCAAGTAGAATTACGTTACTTAGGTAATATGGGTATAAGGTATATAAGTTTGCACTTTCCGTGGTGTATGCAATGTATGCAGATTGAGGGAGAGACTGTCTAACGAAGCGGCCTGAGGCAATACATCAGACGAACGCATACAACGATAGATAGATAAAACACAGAATCGCACTGAGAGAATAACGGGGCCATTTAATTATTAATCTAATTAATTAACTTTTAGCTAATATTGTTTTCACTTCACTGCTACTTAACATAAAACCATTAAGCTATTTTAACAAATTTGAATTAAACATAACATATAATGATTTCTTAATTAGATAACCTTTTCAAGTTTGTAAGTTTAAAACTGAACTTTTGTTAAGTATTCCAATCAAGTAGTTCACCCTGGCAGCACATTAGTTTTTACGATGTGTTGTTTATGATCTAAATTTTTTTTGGTAACAGAAATATGAACGTAACTTATAATCGTTACCTTGGTCCCTAATTGGAAACCGCGTATACGCTTTGGCTTTAGAAATACATATAATTATACATAATAAATAAAATGAACTAATTATTGGAGATGTGGACATTGATGCAATATAAAATAAGAAGAAAAAATGTTTATTAGAGAAACCTTCATCTGGTGGTGAATTCAAAATAATTGTTAACAATAATAAATTATTTATAGAACTATAATGCAGAGAATGGCGATACAAAATCTTGTTTTTTTGATTGAAGTTTATTTGAGAAGATAATTTATAACAAATAAAAAACCTCACCGTATTATTACAGTTTACGATATTTAAATAATCATATATTAATATAATGTTTACAATCTTCCCCGTGAATACCCCGTAACTTTGAAAAATACAAATCGATTACTGTTTTACATACAGTATATGGTTATTTATTACACAATTGATACACATTCCACCCATGATGTTCACAACGTAAAGGAGATGGTAATTTTACTATCTCCCACTCATCTTTCCGTCGAGCCTCATTAGATGGATTTAAGATTCGACCACCACTAAGCGATCCTTGGATTTTTTTATGGATTACTAACAATTCACTATTAGATTTTATTATAATAAATATTGTCTTTAAAATTTATTCCGTAACATTTTGAATATTCATATAAATCACGTGCAAAATTTCATCAAAACATGCAATTGAAAAATATTCAGCCACATTTAAATTGATTATTTATTGACAATTACATGCAAATAAGCTAAATATCTTAACTAAGATTTTTTATTTCTACTTTGATACAAATAATATGAATATCCATTAGCATTTTGTATAAATAATACTAATAATTAGTAGTGCTTTATTTAAGTTCATTTAACTTAAAATTATTTGAATTCTATAAACCTCTATATAGATCAATACTGATGGAATAAGTTTTACTTTTCGACAATTTTATTAATCTAAACTATATATAATATATGTACTAATCAACACTTTTAAATTAAACATATAGTACACGAATGGCTTCACAATACTTTAAAAACTTTTGTACAATATTTAAACCATATAATAAATACCTTCAACTTACAAACAGTAAAACCATTTTGTTTTCCCGGTAGTCGAGAGGTTAACGAGCACGCTTTAGAGCCGAAGATTGCGGATTCAATCCCAATGCCCGGTAGGTTGAGCAATTGGCTGATAACATATTATCGTGAAAAAAATCTGTCATGATATGTTTTCAAACTGCAAAGATCCATATACTACATTTCTACTTGATATTTCTACACTTCGTCCACACGTATGGACCACTTTCGGACCAGACACGCCAAAGCAAAAAGCTTTGATTTTATACCATATGCATAGCTGTTGGTGTTAAAACATAATCGTTATGTTAGGTTAATATTTGTAAAGCTTTAAAGTAAACATATTAAAAAACAATATAGAGTTTATAAATTACGTAACTTTTCTTTATATATCTTTTAAATATATTTTTTATAGTATTTAAATACGTATCATTTTGAAAAATATAAATCACTGTCTTAATATTTCATTACTTTAAAAATAAAAAAATATTTGTTGTGTTATGGATTAAATAAAACTGTATCTACAAAATATTTTATGGATATTTAAACACCTTTAATACCGTAAAGTCTGAAGGAGTAAAAGATTTTAATATTCATCTTAAAAAGCTCTTGTGAATATCAATAAACAAAATATAAATATTTGAATGATGAGGTAGGCGTGGCTCGAAAAGCTATTTTTTCCATCTTAAATAAAACTTTGTGATCATTTAAGTGGCCCAAAAGGAAAAAACGTTCAGACCATTTCAAAAACTAGTCGTATTTCCTCTTAAACTTGTTTGGAAATATCAGTAAATCTATAAAATCATTATCTAATGAATTTTTTTCTTCCAGTTTGAAAATCGTAGATAAAAATTTCAAAAATATTAAATAAAGTGGACAAACATAATATATCCGTATTGAAATGTGAGGCTGAAATAGAATTAAGTATTCCCGCTCTTGAATTACTCGGCACTGAGGGTCACGGGCTCAAATTCCATGGCTGTATAAAAATTATACATACAATCCCGAAAAATGGTTACACAATGCGTTGAATGATTGACTGGATATCAAATCTTTATTAAAAGTATGTAATTCGTCACGATACACTTTATCATAGTATTCTTTAAATTCGGATAGGAAACGATTTTATAAATTGTTGTATCCATTGATACAGTACCAAAACAGCTATTGTGATAATGTTGTGTTAATGTATAAGACTAAATTAGATAGAATAATATAGAATTACATACAATAAAAACTTATTCCTTTTGTTCAGTTTATAATCATTTTCATTATCAACCATCTTTGAGTGATGGTTATTAAAATAAACAAATTAGTTATTAAATTGAGGTCTGGGTTTTTTGGAGTGGTCGGATAAATGAGCGCAGATCTATGAGAGACGCACCTGTCAGGGTTTCGTCCCACGTGATAGTGCATTCACAGGTAAGTAAGTAAATTGAAAGGGTTCGGGTTTCTATCTTTCATATGATAATTGATTTGACTCGTAGGCTGTAAGTGGAGAGATAAACAAAACACGTGCGGGCTTGAATAAATTTATTTATGGAGCGGATAAATAAAGGAACAGTAGACATTGAGTCATTCTGAACACAGACATTACTATTTTATCTCTTCTCTATTGATAACCGTAATCAAAAACTTCATTCTTGATTGTAATGTCAACTTATTTATTGAGATAGTATAAAACAATGGAATCTCATTATTTCTAATTTAGTTACTCGAAAATTATGTGTAGGATTTACAAACAATAATATCATGCTGTAATAATGAAACTTTTAATTCTTCATTTGAAATTTTCAATTTGATCTCTAAATTATCGCGAAGCTTTTTGTAGCACATATGCTTTTACATAAAATAAACTTATATTGAATATAAAAAATACGTCCTTATTTTGTGGCAATATAATTTTCAATTCTTCAATAAACAAACATAATAATAATACAAATAAATAAATAAAGCAAATTAGAGAGTTAACGTTTTTGTTTAAAGATCTCATGAAATTAGTAATCTATGAATGATGATGGACTGCCTATATATACAATAGTTACACTATTGAAAATAGTGCCGCAATGAAATTGATCAGTCGGCAGAATTATAATCAAATGTGTAATATGTTTTCAACCATGATATCACTAGCATTTATTTTGCTGCTTTTAGCTTTTTATATCTTCTTCTCGCAAAATATATGTGATCATTTTTTATACGCTGTATACTATAAAGCAGGGATTCCCAAAATGTGCGCCGAAGTAGCATGGGGTGCCGCGATTTTTTTTAATAATATTTATTTATATAGCGCGAGAGCTAAAAATACGAATTAAAAATACGGAGTAAAACTGAGGATCGCAAAAAAAAACTCTCGTTTGTTTTTGAATTCCGAAAAAGGCGAATTTCGAATTCTATTAAGTACGAAAGTAAAAATCTTAAGATATACCAAGCTTTGATACAGGGTGGGATGATAAAATCTTGATTAGAAAAAGATTGAAGACTATTGCTGTTAAGAATCAAAAGTATTTCTTAAATTTTGCTGATCCAACTCATTAACATTGCAATAAAAATGCGTGAAAACACGACAACTATTATTTGATAATTTACAAATTAAAATTATCACAATATCAAAAATATTTTTAAAGCGATAATTTCATTTTATATTTTTTATCGATTTAGATGTATACTTGGTACCTTTAAATATCTTAATCATAACAATCAATTATTTTCTACGTAACATAATTATTTTCGATATTTTTTAAATTAAAAATACTTGGAAATGCATTAAATGGTCGAAAAATTCCACTTGACAAGAGATCTGAACAAACATCGATGTTTATTTTTTCATTTCGATAAATATTGATAATATCCGCTAAGAACACTCGGTTTGTTTATCTTTCAGAGAACTTAAAAAATCAAAAGCCTTTCTTTGTAGTAAATTTTGTTTGATTTAGTACTCGAAAGTTTATTTGTCTGTCTATTCTGTTTTGATATAATTTCTCGGAAATTTATACTTCGATTGATGGCAATCAAAGAAGATTATTCAAACTAGAACTCATTTATTATAACTGTTAAAAAATAATAAAAAAAAAATACTACAACTGATCATTATTACATGACCAGTGAGTTTTAATTCAGAATTCAATCATTATATGTAAAAAACCGGTAACATTCTGAAATTAATATCAATTTTAAGTTGTTTTAATCAATACTAAGTTGTAAAAAAAATCTGCAATTATGTATGAAAAAATGTGAGGATAAATATAATTCATATCTTATACGCATTATAATAAAGTTCCTGCTATTGCATTATAAGAAATAATTCTCTCATTAAAAGTAGTGAAAAAATATGGATTTTATTGGAGCCTAATTTGTTGATTAGCCTTTTGCAAGATTTATTAAAATAGTCATCGATATCCTTTTGCAAACTGTTGCATTATCAAATATGGTTAGAAATTGAGTTACATAAATATCTCCCCTTCCAGACCGTTACCTTTAACTGTTATTTTAGCTTTTAGCGTCGTCATGTTGTGTGTATGTGAACGATAAGTAAATTATAAAAATGTAAGAAGCGAATCAAATAATGATAAATTAGTAAGATATTTTAATTACCATGCTAAGTCTCTAATCCTGCTCTGTAATTATAAAATCCCTCCTTTTTGAAATCCGTGTGCGGAAAACGTTATGGAGGAATTTTAAATAAGCCATCCATAAAGCTATGAATAGGGATCAGTCAAAAGCTATAGAATCGTAATATTTTGATGAGAATCAAATTAGGATAGCTGTATTTTTGATTAGCTACGCTGTGTTTAACATTAAGCTTTACTTGACTATATTAACCTTTTGACTGCTATGATGTTTTTCAAAGTCGCTTTGTATGCTACTTATTATTTATACATTAATAGAAAACAATTATTTACTATTCTCGAATCTCGGGAATTCTTGATATTTCTTGAGAATAGTAAGTAAGTTAAATTTCCTAATTCCCGATCTTTGAAAAAGTGCCAAAACAAAAAATTCTAAATTTCAAGAATTGAAAAAAGCCTATGTTTGATTTATATATTTAAAGCTTCAAGCAGTCAATATAAATTTTATCTCCTGGAACATCTAGCAGTTATTTTTATTTTTTAACAAAACTAAAGGTAGCGTAGAGGTTAGCATGCGCGCCTAGTAATCTGAGAAATGCAGGATCGATTTCTACATCTGTCGGATTTAAAAAAAAATCCAAAATACCAGGACTGGATGCCTATTACGTTGAGCAGTTGCAAACAATTCTCGTGAAAAACAATCTGTCAAGACGTCTTCACATTGCGGAGATCC
>JAGVSQ010010517.1:0-12853 GCA_022683975.1 Rhyacophila evoluta
CAGTGATCTCACATATGGAAGTTTACCAGTTTTAAATAATTCAGAATTTAAATACCTGAAATTAAATGCCCTTTCTGAAGTGTATGACATTTGCAATGTCAAACTTCAGATGTGTAGTTAGTACATATACTGTTCGGTTTCAATGGTTACTTGCTGTGACGTCCGCAGCACTCGGCTGAGTTATTTACGTGACACCGCGCCCGTATCTTTCACCGCTAACCATTTCTCAATCGATCGCCGTATTTCGCTATTGTTTGGCTTTTAGTTTGCGAGGTTTCGCGATAGTATCGGTAGGCACCACGATAAACTGTCATATCTCATTCTTAGTCGCGGAGAATTCCCCGCCACAGTAAATTTGGCAATAATTCCAGTTTATAAGCCGTACCCCCAAACAGCTAGTAATGACATTTCGGCGGAATACTCCTGTCGTAAATTCATAAACGGTGAGTGTGTTATAAATGAATTCATGCAAAAACTCTTTATCATCATTCGCTACTCTCCCAAATTTAGTATGGCAAAAATCCAATCAAATGGGCAAAAAAAATAATTTTCAACATTTTTTTAAGCAAATATCCTTTTTAGTTGATGGCTTCCCATCACCGGAATTTGGTTTTACTAGTCGACCTACAACCATCTAGGCGGTTGGTTGTACACTGCCAATTAACGCTACGTAATCCGTCCATCGTTACCTAGTATCAATATATTTTTTCATTCATATCTTTTAATTCTTTTCCCAGTTGTGTAACTTTCAGATACTGAGTAAAATAATTAAATTAAGAATCTGGATCCACCAGGATTAAAGAACATATGTGACATAAGATAAGTAGGGAGTAATTGAATAATACGATTTTTAAAATAATAAACCATACATATAATATTATATTTCGTCGTTCAAATAAGGAATCTTGAAGGCAAAAATTAAATAAGGAACTAGATAGTTTGCTCAATGGAGTCAATTAAAATAGATTTGTGTATTGGCTTAGTGTTGGGCATTCGTTCCGGCGTTTACTTCAGGATATAGCCGCGATTAGGTCTCGAGGGAGTCGGTAATTTCGCCGGAGACTAATCCCCTAAGTGGCAATTTAGTCGGCCTTTAAACCCTGGCGAAGACTCACAAGTATCGTAAGACAATAACTAATATCAGTTAAGAAAATGTTCGGCTGGTTGCGCAACGCCGCCTTGATAAAAATACACAACTTGTGTAACCGAACTTCGCAGGTAAATGCCCACTTAATTAAAGTGGAAGATTTGTTTGTCAATCTCATTTGATTGCACAATCGTATGCACAATACGAAAACAAAGCCCTGCTAATAACTACCGGCTTGATTTTATAATGAATAAATCATACGGAAAACTCGTGCTCAAATTTACGTACCGTAAAATGCTCACCGATGCCCATACAACTTTTATTCGGGCCAATTGATCAACTATGCATGATGGTTTCATTTTCACAATTTCAGTGCATTTAAATAGTCGCGGTTAGAATCTTTTGAAAGACATTTTCAACTGACAATAACTGTCCGCAATAAAAGCAAAATCGCCATTTGCAAAGACAAAGAACAAAAAAATTATATTGTATGTTTGTCGGATCTTTTTATTATAAAAAATGTGAACACGGCATTTTTTATTCCCTCGGTTTTGAAACTTTTCTGTTAAAATCAGGATTGATCACAAAAGTATTTAGTTAACATTTCTATAGTGGAGTTTTGCGTATAAATTTGAATTCCAACTATAACCAAGTCAACTCCTTAACTATATTTCAAAACTCATATACAAAATCAGTCTTTAGTCGAACCTAAATAATTTAGTTAAGTATTCTTAGCGGAGAAAACGCGTCCTGCGAAACCTAGTTAAAACTCATTTCACATGTATTATACTCGTATAACGAACTTTTGCCTCTAGTGAGTACTTGCATACACTAAAATATACGCAATAAAATAGTAATAATGGGTGATTCAAATCAGCAATAGTTAGCTCATATTTGTATATCGCTTAGTTTATTGTGTGCCCGATTCATAATTGCCTTTTTAATTACTGTACTTACACGTGTATAATTTTCTCTGAGCGCCGCGAACGGCCAAGTTTTATATATATTTATTTCCACGTATGTTCGTTGCGATTTGCGATGTGATAGGTGATGCAGGCCACATTTCTCGACTTGCGGATATGTCCAGCATTTTTTTTTAATTTTCAGAAATTATTGTGTTATTTATCTTATGTATGATTATTTTGTTTAAGTAGTCCGCATTCTTAGTATGGGTGATAACCTTTTTGAAAGGGGAAATATATCTTTAAAAATACATTTATCATTTAGCTTAGATTTGTTTTGATTAACCGATTGTTTTCGTCAGTGTATCTGTGTAATCGACAACAAAGTGATCCACTTTGTGAGACTAACGTGGTAAATAAAATATGATATGCAAGAGTGAATGCCGTGTGACGAATAAGGATTTACATTTTTGATATAGTGGATTTTGAATCTGTTTTCATCCAGTATCTGGAATAGATACACTGCTAGAAGATCACCTAATAAGATCTTAATTAACGGCACACAGGGTGGCTTTTTGGCCGACTTTCACATTCCAGATATCAGACTGTATTTGTGTTAAGCGAACTCTACACGCTGAGAAATAAACCGTTTATTAAACCTAATCACAATACAGCGTATTTCTATTTGTTTACTTTCTTATAGGATAATCTTAAATTTCTTTCGAGTTATATCAAACAAATGTAAACTTAATCCGTATGAGTGTTGTATAAGCTTGGATAGACTAATACTGGCGTGATAATCTTATTAGTGTTAATGAAGTTTTAGATATTGTAAAATATTATATTTATTACGCCCATTTTGTGAAATACATGTTCAGGGAAATATACTTTTCAAATTGATTGTACTCAGCGCGATTGTTTGTTTACCGGGGCCCTCTAAGTCAATATGATACGCCAACGGATGTGAACGATTTCGTAAGTGCTTTCAGCGTATATTGTGTTTTTTTTCAAAACTGCGAAAGCAGTAAGTTTCTATAATCCCATTAGGAAGATTACCTGAAGCTTACACTCCATCAACCACAAATAATGTCATACGTTTCCAATGTATTTTTAGAATGACACGTGTGAGGTCGTAATAAATTACCTTAAATTGATTATGTTTTCAAAATTTGAGACGTTTTGAATATAGCGTAATTTTGTTTGTATGCTCTTTATTAAAAAATGTTTATCCAATGGGTGCTGGTAATTTCCGTCTATATTGTTATATCTATATACTGTTATGAAAAATGGCATTACTGAAAGTATGTATTAATTTTTTAATGGATATAAGGATAAATATAATAATAATTAGTAAGATCTACGGATTTAAGAAATTTTGTCCATAGCTTTTCCTGATATCAAGAAATTAATCTTGGTAATCATGTAGTAGCCGCAATGTCAGTAAAAACATTTTTGCATTAATATTAAATTTACTAATCAGGGTGATTGTTCAACCAGTGTATATTAGAAGTACCAACAAATCAACTCTAATTAGACCATGATTGGCCAACCCGCAACCCTATGGGGCCCTTTTGTGTGGACCCCGGTCATAGTCTTCTTCCCGTTAGATATAGAATTGGGAACCGTAAAATGATTTTAAAATAAATATATTGAATAAAATCTTTTCAAAATATGAACATTAAAGATATGCTGATTTCGTCGTAGAGCCAGACTAGATATTGCAAAAATATGATAATGATTGTTATTTATGTGCGGCCCTTGAAAATTTTTAGAACGTTAATGCGGCCCGTGATGCAGTTTATGTTTGTTAGGTCTGAATTAGACTAACTATTATTAAATGCGATAAATGACAATTTTTTGATACTTTAAGTATATAAGATACATAATTTACACCGTAATTTAGAAACATGTTGGGGTGGCGGATACAATTTGGAAATATTATTTCGCATAGATACGTAGAACTAGGTCTGGGAACCATTCCACGGACACTTTGCTCGAAATTCTTGTTTTGGATTGATCGTTAAGAATTCAAAAATAGATTTTACCAATCCAAACCCCCATAGTAAAAACTTCGCCTAGACACGAAATGGCTCGAGACTCAGAACGATCGACGACTAATAGTTCTTTATCTCTCTGTTTTATAATCACTGCAAACATTGCCTATTGACGAGATAGGAGGTGGTGCGTTCGCTGGTTCGGAATAATGTTTCCCGAAGCGGACGAACAAGCACGCCCTGTTCGGCTTGTTTGGCCGCCACATCGATCGTGCGAGCGCCGAATACGACGAACCAATAAATCGACGACCACCGCATGTACGACATGAAGCCTACATTCGTGAGTGACTGACTGTAACAGGTTACTACATAAATAGTGCATGCTCAAATACCTGAACGATACAATTATTGATTACCGACCAAATATCCGCAGCGTATTCACAGTCTTTCGCTCTATACAGTGCCGTATTAAAATTTCCCTTGCAATGTCTATAATATCCGAAGAAGTCGTTTCGGTGGCTTATTGGCAGGCGTGCACGCCTTGGTGCGAGAATATTTTAAAGTTCAGATATGCAGGACTGGATTGAGCGATCAGCTGAAGACACATTGTTGCGATAAGTCATCACAATGTGGAGATCTGTATACTCTACAATCATAAAGTCTATACCAGGTTAGCTTATGGAAAAGATACTTTTGACTTTTATCCAAATAAGAAACGGATTTTTTCAATTGAAAAATGATCCGCAACATTTGACAACGACGGTGGGTCTCGATCGGTAGTTGCAGTGAATTGCATTTTTTTTTCTGTTGACGTGCACTTATCGAGTATTTGCTTGAGCTACTATCTTCGTTCAGAATTAGTGAAGGAGATTAGAGGCAGTAATACCGACCAACATGCCATGCCGCACCTGTTGTCACTATCCCCAGTCGGTGTGTTTATTTGTACCTTCCTCTGTCTCGCATAATGAATCGCTGTTTACTCGTTGTACAATTTACGCCAATTAGGTCTATTAGTTTTTGGGCATTGACAACCAACAACCCAGAAGAAGAGTTTTCCAAGCGAAGTGACCTTAAACACATCGCCATAATTCTCGTCACTCAACATGAAAACTGTTTAAAACAGTATGTATAAATTATAACAACATATTATATTCACACATTATTATACTATTGTTTTTATCGCAATCGAAAATACACAGACACATAAAAACAGTATAATTCTTTACTCGCCTGTTTATGCAGGGTATAAGTAGCAAAAGTCGTGTAATAATTACCAGATACTATTTTATTATGAATAATTCAAATGTTTCGTACTTTTGCTTACATGGGTTGCAATATAATACCGATGCCCTTCCGATTTTGTTGTATTATACACAGTATGAACGACGCCTAGTGAAATCTGAAAATAATCCATCACCGTCCAAGGCTTTCAACCAGAGCCAGTCGGTCGTTGATGACTGATGGTTCCACTGGAAAACTGACTACAGCGTTGTGGAACATTTCATTGTGTTATATTGTGAATAAATTTGATGATTTAATGGAAAAGTTTGCAGAGTAAATAAGCTACAGAGTAGAAAAAAAACACCGAAGTATTTAATGCAAAATACTTTTCAGAATATTTTTTAATAGTCTACTAGCAAGATATAAGAAGTCATTATATTATAACCTTGTTTCTATGAAAATAATAGTGAGGTTTCTTAGCATCATTCGTTAAATATTAACCTATAACACAATGGCTCTATATTAGTTTTAATGGTTACACATTAATATTAAATCAACTAAAATAACTAGATATTTGTATTTTATTTTAAATTAAATATATCGCTGTTGTTTAACAATACTTAATTATATTGTATTATATTAAAATTTTAAAAACGTCAGCCGCGTTAAGAGAAATACTTGAGCTATAATGTTATGGTTGATTTTATTTTGGATCTGTTATAAATATAATATTTTTAATGCATAATTCGATAAAGCTACTTGTATTTACTGTTAAAATAATGTCACATAATACACAACATAAAAAAAAAAAAATTCTATCTTATCTTGGATGGAAAATTGCGTGCTTTTTCGCCTCGTCTCGGCAGTATTGGAATTGTACGAGTAACTCTGAAATTCATGACTCGGGCACAGGCGCGCACCCTAGGGGACTGGTGAGCGAAGGATTCTCCTTAAATCTTGGAAATATGGCATAAATGAAACTTTTCTCGAATGGAATAGTGCCTGTCGGACTCAGAATATAAAGCTATTTGTAAATAGTTTATACCAAAACCATATTATTATTATTATTAATGTTACATCATTACGAACAAAATCTGTCCGTTATTTCAGATAGTATTTCTCGCTTTTTTAGAATGCCGGTTCGAAACAATTGATCGGCTGTAAATGTTACTGCTGTTGTATAAAACTGTTAGATATTGTGATATATAGTTTGAATTCATGATTACTTATTCATACTACATGTAATCGGAGTTTATCCCGATTTGTAATCGTTTATTGGATAGTGTTGTGCATAAATGAGCAACCCCATACTTGAACCCTCACACTGAAAGAAAAATACAGTAAAAGGGAATAGAAATTGATGCTGCTACACTATGATCTTTTGATCTTTTAATTATCTGACGTTAATGCATCTTTGTCTCGGACATAAAATATAAAATATAAAATGTATACATATGTACAAACTTAGCGATAAATATTATTTTATATCTTCAAATTAATTGACAATTTACTTTATTGGCAGGAACCCTTTCTGCATATAGCTGTCCAATACTTACGGTAAAGTTTTTGAATACACTTATGAATTTAGATTTTTTTCATTTAGTTTTCATTATAGAAGACTATAATACGTGTCTTCCTGGTTAGCGAGGTTGGCAACATGCGCGCCTAGTAAATCGGAAAATGCGGATTCGATTTCCCTTGGATTTAAAAAATAAATAAATGCTGGTATAAATTCTTATTGTGTTGTGAAATTGTCTGATGAACGATTGTCGTGAAAAATAATCGTAGTAGATATATTCACACTGCTTAGATCCATATGCTCCACTTTGGGAGCGAATATGGTATAAAAAATAAATAATATTACGTGTACTATATAAATGATGTATTTTTGTGAAATTAAAATGTCCTGATCGAGAGACGATAAATGAGAATGTTATTAAAAAGAATAAGTTTTTCATCTAACAGTAGTGTAAAATATTATAATGTGAATGTTACTTTCCATCGCTTGAATTGACTGCATTGAAATTTTCTCGGTATTGCGAATAAACGCATGGTTAGAGGGACTTTCGCGTTCACCGGTGTGATGCAACATCGAGGTGGGATCTAACCAACCGTTAAATATAACCCCATAGTGTGGCTTAGTCAACTCTGCGAAGTAGAGTTTCTCTTGTGAGAGACAACACAGCGAAAGATCAACTAATAAAGGTTAAGTCGGCAGCAACCTTTAGCGAGGGTACTCGTTTCAGACAATGTCAGTTAATCAGTCACGATATGCCGACTTTAATAAATTATTCCCTTCTGTACCGGGAAAATGGTGAGTGTGTTGTTGCTGTATTTCGGGGAAACTCGGCAAGGCTGCGCATATATTCATGAATGTATAAGACGATGAATACAATATTGCGATTTATATACATAATAAATGATACATCTGTCCTCCATAAGTGAACGATTATACCCTAATTTCACGTTTAGGTTGATTGAGTTTTTGCTCGGTTTCCACATGTATATATGTAATGTTCTCTCATCTTCAGTATTTTTTAAAAGCCCCTAAATCATACTTAATAATATTTGCAATTGATATTTTGGTATTATCAGTTATGGTATGAAACTATCGGCTTAGATGAAAACACTAATATCTGTCATAATACCTTGTAATAATATGTTCAGCGTTTCTGTGCGCGTTGTTTATAGATTATTCATGAGTAGATCAATCTAAAATTAATTAATTTTAATATCCCGATGGTTCTGTTCCTTATTATTTGGTCAAAATTTGACCATGCAAATGCAGGGTAATACTTATTCAGATACCTACCATTAGACCGCATTGTACCACAAGAATTTAATCGGAGACAATTACTATGACTTCAGATCACAGTACGAATTATTCATAAATAAAATATAAATTCTGTTAAGGTTATATTATTAAACTTTACGACTAGTTTTTGCGTGAAAAGTAACATTATGAACCTTAAACTATAAACTCATATCAAAGTACTGTTTACTGTTAAAGCAACTTAAGATAAACTTGTAAATTTCGTTATAACTTCACTTTACAATAGTTTAATAATTTGTTTCAATTACTAATAGCGTGTTATTAGTAATTTTAGTGTTGCATAAATAACTACAAAGTTAATTGTCGACGATACATAAATGAATTGATGCATTGTGACATTAAAATAATGTATTAAGGAAGTACTCGTAGTTAACAATGATTTCGAATGTTTTAATTTAAAGACCTTTGAGTTAAAGCATAATGCAAATATAATGGCACGAGTTTCCCACATTCTCAATGTCTGGTATTTAAAGGCACTCTTCATCTCTCCCATTTAAGGCTTCATGAATAATGTATCCCCGATGCGATATTTTATTTATCTGATCTAAGCGTATAACAAATAGTTCTCCAACTGTTTATAAATTTATTTGTGTATCGGAAAAGCAATTTAAATTTACCTTCTTTTTCAATCGGGTTCGGCTCGGCAAGGGTAGACCGCTTGCGAGGGCGAGCGGGATAAAAAAAACGTGCAAGTAGCGAACGAGAGAGACGCGGATACAAAGGGGCTGGATCTGTGACGTAACATCATTTTGGCGCCTGCGAGCAATTTATTTTCCGCTGACACCGCGGTTGTGCGGTGGAAAATATTATATGACAGAAAGCATTCAGGTAATCTGACATATTTCCCATTGATGTCTGTCATTTTCGCGAAACGCATGTGGAATTGATTAGACCGCGGGATGATTTTTGGACAGTTTTTATCATTATGATAAATTGTATTTATTATTTTTCATCAAATTCGACTTCCGGGTAAACTAAAAGTCTCTTTAATGTCAGATAAGCCTCGGACCGAAAGCTTATCGTTTCGGCGTCGTTTTAGATTTTCAATTCATTATTACAATATTGACATAAAAATTCCGAACGTTAATAAATAGCCCTTTCAATAAAAACTTGATAAAATTAAAATTAATTGAATTAATTTTCAAATGAACTTTAAAATATTGAACTTTGGAAGGTAAGAAGGCGAAATAAATCCTTGCAATGTTAAACTCTCTGTATCTCTAATCTCTAAAAATCGTCTATAATATGTATAAACTTATTATTAACTTAGTTTTATCCACATTGAAAATATATTGTCTTTTTTATATCCGTACTATCGATTAGTTCATTGATCAACTACTATTTGAATAATTTTTTTTTTTGTATAAATATACATAATTGAAGACACGAATTTTCACTTTGATGATAGATCCAAAAATGACGTGTTTAGTATATATAACACATTCGATATTGCACTCTTGAAGAAACTTAGCAAATTCTTCTCAGATGTTTTTCTTCTTTTTCATGTTTGTAAATTAAATTATTTTTTTGTTAATTTAATATTCCATCGATCTTTCGTTCCGTACGAGACGCCTGGTTCAACAACTCGGATTAAATTAAGTGATTTTGACTGTGTGAAGTAAAATTTCGACTCGAGCGAAGAAAATAGGTCTAGTGAAATGAGCGATCACTTTCCACGGTGTGATTGATGGCGACGTGAGAGGGAGTGTTGTCAACAAACGGGGGTGGCCTTTGGACCTGAAACTAAACACTGATATTATAATAGTGATACGTTATAAGTAGCTTTTTTGTTTGTCACACTATTATCGAAGCATATAAATTATAAACACAGTCTAAAAGCTAAATAAAGCCGTGGGGTAGTACTTCACTCGTCTTAAAAATAATCGTTGCCCATTTAATGTGTATTTTTTGTATCTGTAAATACAATTAAGCAACAAATTATTATACTATATGAATATGAATCAATTCACTTAGTATATTTTTATATTACTGAATTATTAAATTTGTAAAAAAAAATCATCAGTATCCTGTTATTACGTATATAAAAAGTCTCTATCAAACTGCATAATTATGATTATAATCAATATATTTTTTTTTCCAGGTATGCATCATTTATCTCCCTTTCTCTTGTGACATTGACTTGACGGATGGACGAGTAAGTTTCGTTTTAAATACTTAGTTTTATTGAAAATTAATTAATATAATAAAAATCTGACAATCCAAATGGTTGACGATGAATGCAATAATTCATATATGCAGCAGTTTTTGTTTTTTCAAAAATTTTGAAACTCATCTTATAGAGGTTTTGATAATTGATTAAGAATGAATTATGCTCAAATTGCTTTATAATTATTATGCTATATAATTTATTCCCTATGGCATCAATAGCTTAAACTAAGATTTGAATATCATTACTTTTTCATTTATAGAATATATCTGTATTATCTTAAATTTACCAAAGTTATTTCTTTCGAGGCGATCATTTGAAGTTTCCATTGCAGAATAATGATCTACGTATTGCTCATTGTTTAGTTTGTGGAAAACTGAGAATAAAACATTTTTGACCACTAGTTTATTATTAATAAATTTAGTTTAAATTTAATTTTTATTATTTCATTTAATAATTTTAACACTTAAATCAAACAACTTTTATTAATCCTTATTTCGTTTGGTCGTTAGTATTGATTGAAAAGCGTTATCTACCTTAGTGACGAGTGAGTGAATTGAAATACCACCTGCCTACACCTTATAATTTATACAATATATCACCTTTAAATATAAGTGATTCTCTACGATGCCTTATTGAATACACAAGCTTTTGCAATGCCACGTTTATTTAAATTCTAACGTATCTACTGCCTTTACCTATAAACATTTTTTGTCATCGAGAAAAACAAACGCGGCAAAAATACATTTCCCTTCGACCGCGGTGGCTGTATTTTCACCATAATACGAACAATATCTTCGGCGATAACATCTCGCTCACGTCCCTCCACTTGTTTCTTATTCCAAGAGATAAGAAATATATATTTTCGGATGACGAAAATATTTTCCCGGCGGCTTTGGGGATTCCCACGGTGTAAAAAAAATACATTTCCCAATACATCTTACTCGGCCCATCCAGTTAGTTATATTATATTGTATTCCGTGTCAATTTGCCCCGAAATAAATATGCCCTTTTCTCTAAATGAGTTTCCATTTTTCACAGTTTTTCTTCCTTTATACGACAATAGGACGATTACTTAATATGCGACAGGTTAAGTGATATATATATAATGGTCGAGTGGTGTATGATGCTGACATATTGTCCATGCAAATTATTTTAATATGGTTGATTTTGTTAACACATTTTTAAATAGAAATAATTTTTCAAAACTTCAAACTAAGATACGCACGTGTGATAGAAATATCGATTAGGACCGAAATTTTGTTATTACATTGTATTTATTATCCAAGTCTCCATTATTATTTAAGTTGACATTTAAATTTGTTTAGGAGAGTTATCTTGTCATTTATTTATGTATAATTGCTATTATCTGTTACAACCAAATCTGTTAACGTTTTGCAAATCGAATGGATTGGTAGGTACAGTTTGACTTTCCAAATTCCAAATATTTTTCGATATCTGAGTTAGTTGACAACCTGCAAATTTAAAAAAAATATTTGTACACGATTAGATGCAGGAATACACATATATTATTGAATCAGTGTACACTAAATCATCATGTATTATTTAGTTTTAAGAATCATACGTTAAATTAAAATAAATACATATTTTGTAGAAAACAAATATCAAGGGTGAAATTTTCCTTTCAATGCAATAGTTGAGCATTTTTTCACTTGGTTCATTTGTCTAAATCTATTTCAACATTTTAAGTTGCACACCTTAACTGATTTTGTAGATATTTACGGTCTATTTTTGTTTTTGTTATATATAATTTCTAAAGTGTTTCTCAAACTTACGTAGACTCAAAGGTGCTACGATGTGAAAGACGCTCAGAAATACCTTTAAAATATAATTCGTCGTATACGTGTTATTATAACTCGGGCTGGACATAGATTGGCCGTGGGTTGGCCAGTCCTGTTCCTAGTGTGAAGGAAGGTGAGTAGTGTATGGGACTTGTTATTTTGAGTACGGTAGAAATATAGACACTGCGCGGGGGTTGTTGACGAAATATTGTTATAGCAACGGCCATCCCCATTATTGTATCGGTGAAATGAGGCATCGCTTTCTTTGATGTCCCATCCCTAGATACTCATATGGGAGTTATAACTTGTCAGGGGGTTGGAAAAATGAAAATGATTTCCCGCAATGGGACGAGAGACCTGTCCGTATTATTGACACTTCTTCGCGGACCTTTATTGTAGGTCTGCTTTATTTTAACAAACTTTGTATTGGACCCACACGGACTCGTACGTGTATAATACAATATGTCTATAAATATACCAAACACTTTTCACACGCTTCCTGTATATACTTTGGGTTGGGAATAAATAATTATTGGTAGCAAATAAAATAGCATTTATTTTCATAATTATTATTCTGCACCGTTTTTTTTCTATACAACATAATTGTTAAACGTTAATAGCTTTGTTCCAAAGAGTTAAAACTTTCTTCAATTAATCGTATTACTATACTTTGTGTGTTAATGCTTGAACATTTCGAAACATGGTTGTATTCTATAGCTTTTATGTTTATTATTACTTCGGTTATCTGACGTCTATCTGATTATTTTTCATATATAATATGTAGATGTATGTATTTGTCTCCCCGGTTAGCGTAGTTGGTAGCGCGTGCGCCTAGCGATCCGGGGAA
>JAGVSQ010010519.1:0-12853 GCA_022683975.1 Rhyacophila evoluta
AACAGTGATCTCACATATGGAAGTTTACCAGTTTTAAATAATTCAGAATTTACATCGCTTAAATTACGGCATTTGTTAAAATACCAGTATGACTTAATTTTTATTTGCAACTATATGAAATTTTATTGTAACAATAAATATTCTACATTATTTATTCATTATAATAACATTTTATCACTTTGCTCAACCAATACTTCAGATCGAACGAAAAATGATATTTTTTTTTGTTAAAATATAGATTGTTTCAATAACTATCGGATACATCTGACGATATTTTCGAAAATGTTTTTTATCATATATAATAATTAATCTATATGTATCAAAATGAAATGTACTATGAAAAAACCCACACTTAAAAGGGTTGATACTATACCATTGTGAACTATTAAATTATCATTCATTTCAGTGATAAACCCACGAGAACTTTAACCTAAATATACATCTTTTTTTTAACTTTAACTGCCAACTTGGTTATATAAAGTATGTTTATATCAAGGTTATAGCTAAACCAAGGAAAAATCTTCAATTATTTAATTGATACATTTTTCCATATAATCACTTATTGTTTTATCAAATGAGTAACATTACCATTCCAATCAAAATCTGTTGCCTATTGGAAAACTAAACATTTTATATTACTTAGAATACTAGACAAACATATAAAAGTAAATGATTATATCAGATTGCAGTTGAGCTAATTACTTATTTTAGTTGTTTGCAATCTGGGCTTTTACTTACAGCATTATCAGGACGTATGTTCATGAATATTTTTATTTAATCTTACACTGTAGAGTACACGCTAGAATATACATTTACATATTGTCAAATCTTGTTATTAAATTCGTGGGACCGCCTACTTTTTTCATTATAAAAGAATGTAAAATAGGCATGTCCCTTTTTCCAGTCTGACATGATATGTTCGTTATGTTGATATTTGCTATAGCGGGATTTGACTGTATATATTTTGAAACCCAGGTGGCCAATAAGGAAAAGTGACAATTAATCCTAGGTTTAGTACTGAGATATGAAATTTGATGAACTGAATTTTGGTAAAAATATGTGAAAAAAATGTTTATTAAACAGACATCTTGTATTGTGCAGGAAAAGTAAAATATCTGTGATCGCTGATTCTACATCTTAAGCGTGACTTCGCAAATCTGGCTTCTGACGACAAACTAAACCAAGGGCCCCGGCCTAGCTACAACACCATGAACAGTATGTTTTTTTTTATTATTTTACAAACATCTCCATTGATCCCCATTCTGTGTTGTTTTCTTTTCCAGCTGCTGACAATAACGCTTTTGAGGTGGAAGAAACAATACTTGCTCTAACTAACCGCTTTCATTGCTTTTATTAACCAAGAGAGTTAGTCATGTGGCCCAATCAGCATCCGGAGTATCCAGGTTTCTTTTCAAAATTGGTTCATAGTTGTCATAGATATTTTTTCAATGGGATCGTGTCGTCTATTCGTTGAATGTTTTGTAGTAGTTATTTTACGCTGTCGTTTAGAATTATATTTGTTTAAAATATACAATTAATGTCAAAAAGGTTAATCTTTTATCTGAAGAAGGCACCCGAAGTTTTCTTTTTGACATTGGTTGTTAGATATTTTTTTTTCATTTAGTATATTTTGTCTATTGAATGCGTCATAAAAGTTTTTTTTTGCTGTTTTACGTTAAAATTCTTACCATATTACCATAGATAACTTTAATTACGGTCAAATTATTTTTTTAGTTCATTGATCATTTAAAATACACTTCTTTATAATTTAACTCCATATTCATTCATAATCTAACTGGCTTGGTACTTTACATTTACATTTTACAAGTTAAATTTACATTTTCAATATTTAATGCAGTGGAACCTCGATATAACACAAAATATCTATAAAGAAGTCAAAAGTGCAAGCATTGAAAAATTGTTGTAAGAATTCATTTGTTGCCAACCAAAATGCAGATTTAGAAGGATAAAAAGTTCCTGATTTCTGCAGGATAATACAGGAAAATGCGGGAAAAGAAACAGCTGAAGAAAATGTTTTACAGTGGTTAGAAGTAGACGAAAGTGAACCTCATATGAAGTTACAGTCTTGGGAAACGATAGCGAAGAAGCAGAATCTCATAAACAAATTGATCAGTAATAACACCATGACAGTATTCAAATATATAACTAACATTTTCGTAATTTTAGAGTGTTGATCATAAAAGAGTAGTATACTTCGAAAGTGCAAACAAAACTTGATTCTTTTCTTGAAACTACACTGGCCATGTATTGTGCTGTTTATTTTTTTTATAAAATTCATTCGGAAAACTTATTCTTATATAACAAACCTTAGGCTTTAACGGACATCCCCGCATACGCTTTAGTCCGTTATATCGAGGTTTTACTGTAATTTCTTAATTCCTATTTGTCAAATCAATCATAAGCAATAGATAAATCTTAGAATGAATTTCATTTGAGAAGAATGGATTTGTGGATATACTTTTATGATTCATTTTGATAATGTTGCCTCACTTTTCATATTGTCTGTGAATATGCTGTTGCTTATTCAATTTGCAATAACATTTATAACTAATTGATAATACGTTTATTCACTCCAATAATTTATTTATCAATTTTTTTTTTTGATAAAGAATGTCTATTGAAAACAGTATTTTTATATTATGTTATTTATAACCCTCAATATGATTAATTTCTATTTAATTCTATGGTGATATATATTTCTTTCAGTTTTTTTTACCAATTTTTTAAAAGTATAGATCATAATTTAGTAGACTTTATCAGGACATGCATAAAAGTTTATTTTTACATTTCATATAGAAAACTAACTGCGCGCAGTTAAGTACACCTTTAAAATACAACACGGACATAAATATTTGGCCAGTTATTGACACGGTAGTATTAAAAAATACTTCTTTTATGGCATTTGTGAGCTGTGTTTCATCTCGGCTATTCTTCATTGCGTCAATTAAATAATTCAGCCTAATCCAACTCTAAGTATGGGGACACTAAACTATGGTGTCATCCATTCCCACACATTGAATTTTTTTCCTCTTGAAATTATTTCAATTATAGGCCTTTATAGTTTTGAATTTACATACTGTAAATTATTACGCACTTGTTTTTATATTGCTCTACAGAATAAACACGTTGGACATACAAATCTTGTCGAAAATTGGAGGCGAAATATTATAAGATTTTTGTTCTATTAACTTTTAATGTCGCATTTATGTTTCTTGAAGTTGCTTTACTCTGTTTAATGCAGGACTTCAAATTGTCTCAATTAAAATAAATTGACATCCATAATATGAAGAGTAATACTGCTCTAGCATTAAAAGATAAAGACTCAGCGGTACAACATACAAAACTTATTTCCCCCATATATTTTTTCTGGCCTTCGTCAGATGGCCTGTTTTACAATGCAGTATTATTAAACCCCTTTGAAATATGCAAAATCACTTCATGCACGGCAAATTTAGAAATATATATTTCAATTAGGAAATGCTGTTCATGTTCTAGACTTGAATTCCATTCGCGACTTATAACCCATCCCAACTTATCATAAACAACACTTATATAATATCAAATTCTACGCGGTTCATTATTTATTATTCTGGCTTCTTTAGACTAAACACACATGTACTATAGGTAAATATTCACATATGTGCAGATGTACATTTTCTGCTTACTCTAATCAGTTTTTTCGTCATCAACCGTGAAACAAGGATCTCCACGCTATGAAGGATATCTTGGACGATTAGTCCTTTTGCATGGAATATTTAAAGAACTATTGTATTTATGCAGCTATCTGGCTTGTTACATTGTGAATTCACATTCAAGCACCCATCCACTAAATGATGAGAAACAGTAAAGTGAAAATATAATTTTTTCTTCATTATTATGTGCTGTACCTTTCTGAATCTAACTAACTAACTGGAGTAAATTGGTGATTTCTTGTTTATGCTGAACATTCTATCAAATCTTTGAGAAGCTTTTGCATGTCATGTTTAAAAATATTGCAGATTCCTCATTTTACGGTCAAGCATGAAGATTTCTCTCACTTGTGTTTATGTATTCAATTTATTCTTGGGAAGCTTGCCAAATGCAAAAAATATTATTGCATTTTGTCTTTGTTTTGTCTGATATCTGTCTGATATTTGTCAATTATGGTGGATACTATATTTATTTCATGAAAAGAAATGTGTTAATTACTATACAGATAATGAAACAAATATAACTAATGCTCGTTTATTTATAATTGCTTTATCCAATTAGAAGAGCCATTCTCAGTTGATACAAATACATTATATCAATCGACAAAACATACAGATATATACATACATCAATACATGACTCATCCGTAAACAGAGATTATTTTCTCGAAAATCGGCTGTCGGCAAGTCATTTAACCTATTAGCATGTTGTTGTTTGTATATTACATATTAGATTTATGTTGACTCCCAAAGTGGAGCATATGGATCTAAAAATTGTGAAGATGATCATCTCAGAAATGGAATAAATGGATCTCTGCGATGTGACGACATGTTTTGACGGATTATTTTTCAAAAGAATTGTTTGTCGGACAATTGCTCAACCCAATGGGCAACTAGTGCTGTATTTTTGGATTATTATTTGCATTCCCCAGATTGGTAGGTGCCGATGCCACCCTCTACACTACTGGGGAGACGTATACAATCATATAGAAATGTAGTATTATTATTCAAGCGATATTAATTTCTGTTAAAGCGATTCAAATTTTTAACATTTCCATTTTCATAATTATTACTAGAATTTGCAATCGGTTCAGGGCTAATTTAGAAGCCACTGTGGTAGAATTGTAGAACGACTAAAGAGCATTTAGCTCCATTTAGATATTATTTCACTTGATATCCAGCTATTTGTAAGATCATGCCTAAGAATAGGACCCACAATCGACTCCCGATAGTTCATTACATTACATTGCTATTTGTTCACATATAATTTGGTCTCTCAGTGTAATAAATTTACGCTTTGATTTTTGGTGGCTTTTTCTCATTCATGCGATAATTTTATTCATTGTTTCCAACGTTATTTAGTCTGTAAACATTTTTTTTGTTTACATTTTTACCTAATTTACAATTTGCATCACAAAAGCACTTGTTCAAAAGAGCACTACAAAAATGATGTAACACCGCTGTTAATACATAATTATCTAGTTCTATTCTTTGGGAAATTTATATATATCAGGGGTATCAAATGAATATCCAAAAAAATAAAGTAATTAACTATTAATCTGCATTATAATTTCTCCCATTAGATACAATCTTTTTGCATCTTTCTAATAAAATTTGAATGCCTCTTTAATAAAATTCCAAACATTTTTTTCTTAATCTTTTTTCAAACCTTCATATCGATGGTGAGAAATTGACTACTCGTAAGCCAGTCGTGTGTTACAGTTGACCCTTCATAATCACCTTTCTTTGGCAACAGTGTACTAAGCATGTTAATTTGTTAATATTTTCAATATCTGTCTACCTGTTACACACAGAAAAACCTTAAAACTGATCACATGATAGTGTTTCTTATATCTATAATCTAACAGATATAATTACGAGAGGTCAACTTTAACACAAAACTGGCTTATAAATAGTCAATTTCTCACAAACGATCGATCTAAAATGATGAATTTCTGGAAAGTGTGATGCATACCGAATTGATTTACATCCTAAGCTCTTAATTTTATCTTGCGTAGTTTTCTACGTGTCATCATGCTACAAAAACACTGCATTGTAAATGAATGGGAATTTTTTCCCCATTTCTATATTCAAGATTATTATTTATTTTTTCCATCTTGATATGGAAGTCCTTTTAATACTATTTATTAACACAATCGAGATGGGTAATCAATGCAAATTAATCAAAACTTTTATTGCTTTATATAGAGCTGTTCTTTTGCTACTTTTTGGGCTGTATACAAACAAGTAATGTGGATACAGTCAACACAGCAATCTAGGCCATAAAGATAAAAATATATAAGTATGACATATATATTTCATGTATGTATTCAAAATTGACAAATAAGAGAAATCACTAGTAGAAACCGTTATTTTATTCTAATTTAAAATATTGGATGTTCTGGTTTCACATGTTAATCCATTCAAAGATTACTACAGCTTCATGATGTGCGTATTAACATCAATGTTATCAATACCCCAAACAATTTGTACATACTGATTTGAAATGTTTCAATATTTAAAATGTTGTTGTTTGCCCATAACAGGTCAACAACAGCCTGGTTATGGAGGCTTTGCCCAGCCCGGTTACCCTCCGCAAGGTGGGTATCCCCCCCAAGGAGGCGGTTATCCCCCTCCGCAAGCGGGTGGTTACCCTCCTCCCGGATTCCAACAGGGAGGGTACCCTGGACCTCCACCCACAGGTTTCGTGAACCCTGGATACCCGGATCCCAATCAGGTGTGTAGACTTTTAAAAAGTAAAGCATCCATGAGATTACTCAGTATATATTATATCCATTATCTTTTATTTGGAAAACTTTTAATAGAAATCAGTTCACATTTTAAAAAATTTATTTTAAAATATCTGAAAGAATAATATAGTAAAAATAATGGCATTCATTTGGTGCCATTTACCCGATAAAACGAATCATAACTTAATTGAGTTTTGTGTTGGTTTTTCAGGGTGGATATATTCCTCCAGGCGGCGGCGGTTACCCTCCTCCTCCGATGGGCGGAAATTACGGTGGCCCTGGAGCACCTCCCCCCACCTATTTGCCCAATAATGGCGGTGGTGAATTAGGAGAGGACCAGTCCATCAAAGGCTTCGACTTCAATGACAAGAGCATCCGAATGGCCTTCATCCGGAAGGTAAATGAGGAATTAATAACTGAATCCGCATGGGCAATTTTTCACTTTTATAGCATTGATATCAACATCACTGTATTTCTTTGATCCTACATCACCGATTATAAATTCCACCTCTAATTCAGTCACTTACTTGTACTAAGTCACACTACAGTATTAATAAAAAAAAGTTTACAAAAAGCATGTGCAATTAATCTTTAGTCATTTTTTTTTTATAAAGGTTAGCCATTAATCATTCCCTTGGTTCATTAAACCAATAAATGTAAACACATATCTAGATTTTTATTTACTACAGAAAATTTGATGATAGTCAAAATGATTCACAAGTGCGCTCACTTATCCATTAAATTACCGAGAAATAATTTTTGTTTTAGATTAGATCTGTGCTAATTCGATAAAATTAAAATTCAATGAAATTTATTTTTATATTTATTTTGTCTTTCAGGTGTACGGGATCTTAATGTGTCAGCTAGTCATAACATTTGGGTTCATTGCTGTCTGCCTGCTGCATGAACCTACCAAATCTTATGTCAAAAATCATCCTGCATTATGGTGAGATTTTAACCCTTCAAGTAGGATGGATGTACATGTACATCCATGCGCCTTGTTTTCAAAGCCATTCTTTAATTTTTTAATAAAATTTTACTATTTATTTTAATATTAATACTAGATAAATCTATCAATGATATGTAGAAGTCACTATAATAATATAATTTATTTTTAGGCTAGGAAAAATATGTAAACGTGAAAAAAAATAGTAAAAAGAGAGTTGACTTCAGCATTGAAAAATTTCCTTATGCTCTTTCGATAATTATTATGTTTTGTAAAAAAATGAAAGATTATTTATATTACTGTTCACCGAAACACATAAATCAGTCATATACATTCAAATTTATTATCAAGTGGTCCTTTGATTTCGAAATGGGAGTGGCCACATGTAATGTTATACACATTCTTACCAATTTGGAATAACTTTTCAGTTTTTTTTGTTCCTTGTTTTGAAATATAAAAGCATTGTTTACATACGAATTGGTATATCCAATTTGATTGATTTTATGATATTCGTTGAATTGATAGCGGTGAAAGATTTTAGTGTTGAATACATGTGTGCATAAAATATTAACACTCACCAATGAAAGGGTTAATGCGCCCTTGCCATACTACCGTGAGCCACGAGTCGACAGTGAATAATAATGTCTTTGTCTTTTTAGGTGGATAGCGCTAGTTGTGATGTTGGTAACCCTGATATCAATGGCTTGCTGCACAACTGTGCGCCGCAAGGCTCCCATGAATTTCATTTTCCTCACACTCTTCACCTTGGCCGAAAGCTTCATGCTAGCAATGGCAGCTTCCAATTTCAACAGTCAAGAGGTGACGGAATTTATTTATATGCATGAAACTAAACGTGGTTAAAGTGTCCTATACATAATTTTTTCACATTTGTCTATGATGGCAACGCTCTTATTTGTTAGTAAAGATTGCGTCATAGGAAGTAACAATGCACCTATGGAAATCATACAGAAAAAATGACCACATGCAATATACATAATTGAATACTTCATTTATTTTGTTTCCCACTAAATTTTAGAAACTTTTCCTGCCCTTTTTTAACGTCGACATTAATCTTTTAGCCAGTAAAAATAGATAAACCATTTAGTTCTCTGTGTCACTAAAATTAGTATGGATTTAAGTTATTCATTTTATGGCAAAGCATATGATTTTCTACAGCAGAGGTGGGCAAACATTTTGACTGCCGGGCCACATTGGGGATGAAAATTTGGCCGCAGACCACATTGTTATAAAATATTTTTTTAAAAGTGTTAAGTTATGAGGGTTATTTTAAGTAAGTAACATTTTGGCAGGATACAATCACAAAACTAACCTGAAATATTTTTTTTTTAGTTATATATACTTACATATTTTTTAAATTTAATTTTTATTTCTCAAATACAGTATGATATTATGTATAAGCAGTTCGTTTTTGTGACTTATGTTAGTCATTTGATTCATTTATCTTACATTATTTTTTGTAACTACATTTTTATCTAACTACATGATTTAGACTGCAATTGGATGCACTTAGCCACTACTAAATCATGTGTGCCCTAAAAATTGTATGGAAAATTTACTGGAAATACTTTATAAACTTCAAAAGTCATTCAGTGTCAACTTTATTGCACATTTAATTAAATCATAATATAAGTAATTTCTATAAATATTATCCATGGTTTCAGGTCCTTTTGGCTGTGGGTATAACAGCAGTGGTGTGTCTCGCCCTGACACTATTCGCCTTCCAAACGCGGTGGGACTTCACTAAAATGGGAGGCATCCTACTAGTCCTTTTGGTGGTCCTGATGCTCTTCGGAATCATCTCCATCTTTTACCGCGGCAAAACTATGACTCTAGTGTACGCCTCATTTGGTGCCATCCTCTTTTCCTTTTACCTCATCTACGACACGCAGCTCATGATGGGTGGCAATCACAAGTTCTCCATTTCGCCCGAGGAGTACATTTTCGCCGCGCTAAATCTCTACCTGGATGTCATCAACATATTCCTGTACATCTTGACTATCATTGGAGCGTCACGGGATTGAGAATCTCCGTTTCGATCCAGTACGAAGACGGCTTGAAGATAGCAATCGGAAGATTATTTACAATACTTTTATACTGTGACCCATGTAGTTTAACTTCATACTTATTTAAACGTAACCAAACAATAAATTTTCAGCGCTCATTCCATATATACTAGTTTTATAAATCTGTTCTATTTTACTTGACAGATCCTATTCAAGCCCTTTATTGTTTACATACAATGTCAGGTGATTATATAGGATCCATAGTACTCGGCATCAAAAGTTGTTAGCACTTCATTTTCATTTATTTTTCTATTTGGTTGGATATATCTTATGATTCTCCATCATTCTATATGGTCAGAAAACTTAACAAGCCAGCTTACGCAATTATCCAAAGTTTAATTCTTTTAATCGGTAAAATTATTAAAACTCTTTTGCGTCAGTCGACAATATGGTATTATCAACAGAATTCAAAATTATTAAATGTTAAGTCTTGCTCTTTAATATGTAGCAACTTTTCTCTGGCTGATTGAATCAAATATGTGAATAATTGCTTGTCGTAATTTTTATTTGATGCCTATTACCGGTCACAGTATAAAAGTAGTTCGTTGCCGAGTGATACGGCATTTCTTATTGTAGAATGAATGGACTCGTGCGTTGCCGCTACACATTTTATTTTAAGCATATTAATAGCTGCCATAATATGAGTCAAACAACTGCTGAAAAACATTGATTTTTCACATACATCTTTTAAGATCATCACAGACTTTCTTCTTTCCGTATGAGTTGTGTTTTATTTTTTTAATTTGAAACATTTAATAGTTAGTACATTTTCAATGCATAATGGACCATATTAGTAAATTATTTGGCATTTAGTTTGTCCTGCGTTCTAAATGTCTTTATCTATTCTAAATTTCTAGCTTATAATGGCTAACTTACTTTTCAATAAGTTATCAATGTTTTTTTTGGTTTCTCAAATCTGTTAAAGATCCAACAAATCAAACTAAAATCTACTGCTTGATTTTTTTTACCATCTTCAGAAGGTTCTTCGATTAAATAAATTGATCCACAATTCCATAACCATTACACTTTCGGAATAGCCATATAATATTGTATATGTTCTGAAAGTGTCCAGTGATATTCGATGACGTCACGTCTCATTCCCTGACCATTAAAACAACTCGGTGCAGCCAATTTAAGTTATATTCTCTATTTGTTTGATGTTCAATATTTGAAAATCAATGTTTTCAGGTTGTTCGACTTGCATTTATGTGAAATTAACATTTTCGCGTAGTGGTATATTGGAAATATCTTTATGTGACAGTGGATTTCCATAAAATTTTATGAGCATTACTAAATGTTAACCAATATTATAATTTCAATCGATTGTTTTCTAGGTTAGTATTAAATTTAGACTTTTTTGCAACACTCACTCTATTCTCTATGCGGATGAATGTCAAATATTTATTATTAAATATTAATTTTTGAAAATAATAAAAATGGTTGCCTATTTTAATAAAAGCTGAAGCCATCATCTGAATTGATTAAATGTAAGAAAAGGTGCTTCATGTAATAAATAAAAACGAAGCTATTAAATAACTGATAAAAACACAGAACCAAAAAAAAAAAAAGTAATGAAACCCTTACATTTTTTTACATGTATATATGAATTGGAAATTGGTGTTTACAGTAAAACTCCGAAATTTATTTTTACCATCATACAGATATAATGGAGGGAATGTAAATAAGGGCAATAAATATTACATTTTTGTTTTCATTTCTTAAGAATCCCTATACATTTTTTAAATACTAAAAAATATTTTAATAATATGTAGTAAATTTGGATCTCCTTAATGTGACAATGTCTTGACATTGAGGTGATCCATATACTCCGCTTTCCGAGTTGATATCTACACACACTGTATCGAAATCCATATGCTCCAATTTAGGAGTTAACATCTTATAAAAAAAATGTGCAGTAAAAATAAAGAATTAGGTTTTGTACGTCCTATAATTACAAATAAATTCTGGGATTTCACTGTAAACTATTTTAATTTTAAAACGAATCTCACGAATATTTAAGCAATAACCTAAGTATTATCACAGTAGTGAATCGGATGCATATATATTATTTTTAGAATATACTTGACCCTTTTAATTTTTTTTTGTTTTTCAAAATCCCAATATGTATATGTGTATTTATAGATTATTTTGTCACATTGATTTTTTTCGAATTCCTTTATTTTATTATATTTACACGTAAAATTTTGCTCACACACTAAATTTTATTTTCAATTTGTGAATATAAAAATCGGTACGTTTATATGTTAAAAAAACCCTTATGGGTTTTTGTTGTAATATTAATTGCATGCATTGAAATATTTATTTTCTGTCCACTCCACACCGGTGTCTGCTTTATATTATATAAAAAAATGTATTACACAGTAAAAACATTCGATATAATGTCCACATTCTTTCCTATCTTAACACCATCAACATTAGGTTGTTTTCAGTTGTATGTGATTTGATTTGATAATATTAACTAATAATGATTCTAAAAAGTGTTTTTGTTGATACGAGAGATACCTATTCCATGTTATAATAACTAAAATATGTAGAATTAGTTTTAAGGATGAGAATAATTAATAAAGCATAATGTCTATTAAACCTTAAACGAAATAAGAATATGTAATTTTTGTATCGTAGGGATGTAATCAAATTTATGTTTTGAGGTGATATTGTCGGTGATAGTGTAAAGACAAAGATCATATAATATGGAAAATTATCTAAAATTACTTACTGTCTTTTCCGCTTCGGTCCATGTGTCGGGCTGTTCAATAAAACATTTAAGTCATTTAAAGTGATTATTTATTGTTATTACTTCTGTATTTTCTGCATAATAAAGATGACTTTAAAATACAGAAATAGATGTTTCATTTACTACCATAAAATATTCATCTCTATGCTGCCCTCATAAGTAAAAATGCAGCTAATGGCAAAAGTGAGTTTTTCAATACTGCTTGATATGTCTCGATTCATAGACGAAAAAAACAAGTCAATCTAAGCAGAAAGACGGCAAATACCTATTACATGTGTTTTTAATTATGAATCATGTTTTACTGTATTCTTATTACAAAAAATTAACATTTTCGAAAAAGTAAAGGAACATGTGACGATTTGTATGCTAAAATAAATAATTTTCTATTGATTTTCTGAAGTTTCAGAAAATATGTCTGAAGTTAGCAGCACAATGCACAGGCACACACTTAATACACTTGCATATTTACCACAAAAATGTACTACTTTTTTATATAAAAATAAAGCAGAAACATTTTATTACTTTGACAAATTGTGATTTGATCAAATATTTTGATGGACCACATGCAAATGTACTACGACTTTTTTCTATTAATAATAAACCAGAAA
>JAGVSQ010010520.1:0-12853 GCA_022683975.1 Rhyacophila evoluta
GAGTAAATATAAATTACCCAAGACTTAGGTTACCACGCACTGAAGTGTGCTGAAACTAAAAGAATTATATAGGACTATCATCATCTATTTTTTCATCAGATCCGCTCAGGGAGTGGAGCATATTTATATACATGTTTCTAATGCACAACATAATGATCTCTGCATTATGAAGATATGTCTTCACAGATTATCATTTACGAGAATTAATTGGCAGGCAATTGCACGACCCGATTGGTTTTCAGTTTTAAATTTTAGAACAATTTAATCTGTGATCAACATTTTATTAATATTTCGATCAGTCAAATGTATAACATGATACTAATCATGAAGATTAATATTATACTATTTATCATATAAAAGCTTTCACCGCAATAAATACAATATAATATTTTATTGTATACTTTAATATACTTACTAGAAAAGACGTTTTGTCGGGAAAGCTTATGGTTCTTCGCATTCTTGACAGTAAAATATGAGACGATTTCAAACTCGGACATAAATTATTATTATTTATCTCATCTTGTTTTGATAAAAAGTTTATTTCCAAATTATCTTTAGAGCTTTTATTTATTCTTCCATCAAGGCAATTTACATCACCAAGAAGCTTTAATGATAACAGTATCGTTATGGATATTTTCATTTTTTTTTAATCCTTAATTAATAAATTGATGTCAATGTTTTGTGTATATTATTAAATTATAAATCACAGTATTTTGTTTATAAATACAATATCAACTATATTAATTAGATTAAATCTTATCTCTTTTAGCATTTTACTATTAAATTAATTTTAATTGCACTTAAATATGATGCTTACAATACACTATGGTCATCCAATTATAAAGTATTATTTCATTATGTATTACTTTTTTAAAGTACAAAATCAATCAGGTAACTGTACTCGTATAGACAGAGAAAATTAATTAACACCTATTACACTGCACTTATACTTAATAAACCTAATATATTTTGTATTTAACATCATTTTTTTTTCACTGCAGAGATGTATTCCGAGAAATTGAGTTTTATTTATCGTAAAAAATGTTGGAATTATTTAATTCGCTGGAGCTTATATACGAGTGATTTTATTTTTAATCGTGAAGTTTTAGATCCAAAGCACTTCTCAGAAGATTCTTGTCGAAAGAAACATTTCAACTGAAATACGAAGCGTCACTGAATTTTTTTATGATGACGGTTTAGTTTGAACAAGTAAACAAATTTACAGAAATTCAAGTTATGCTCTTCAAACAAAATAAGTTTTGTATTTTTTATTTCATTTAAAACGGATTTCGCTCAACATATTAGTGTGCTTAATATTATATGACAAAATAAAACATTAAGATTAATTTTAATACAGTTGTTTTATGGGAAAAATATTTAAAACAAAATATATAATAATACTCGTTTATTTCAAAGTAATTATCACAATTCGGAAATATACTGATATATTGCCATAAATTGGTTTAAATTTGATGATAATTTGTTTTACATTATACTACATTCTCGTAAAATTCATTAATATTGCATTTCTGATAAAATATTTAAGGTCATATAAGTATCAACTCTTAAATACTGATACGACAAAAGAAAGTTTTTTTTTATAAATCAACGATTGTTATTAATATACCTTTAATCTGTACAAATGAATACTTATTATCAATAAATATATCATATGATAAAAATCTTTTTCTTCTGTCATATACGTTCTATATGCGGAGCATATGATCACCACGTGGGGTCTTCGAGACCATGTATCACCCATTAGTCGCTTTGAATCCTTTAAAATCATGCCATCATCTATTAATTCTGCTAAAGACATACAGTGGATACTATTTGACAATCTTACAGAATGGCGGAATAATTATATTTTTAATACCTGAACTACGTTTTTAATTAGATGAAGAAACTTTAAGTAGAAATTTACTTATATACCTATGTATTTTGGGAATAATTTTGAGCTATTTTTCGTTCATTGGTAAATACTTTAAGTCTAAATACACATTGCGTCGCTATTAAACTTTAGATTAATATTAAAAACCCAACCTGTAATGTTAGGATGGTGAATTGTGTAACTATAATTGGTGATTTACAATAACTTTCATGAAAAGAACTTTTATTTTCTGCATACATACAGCTTTTATATACTTTAAAAACGTAAACAGTATGTTGGAAGCTTGTATTTATTGTATATCTGCGCTTAACTTTATAATGTTGGTTTTATTTTTATGTGTGCAGTAATGAACAAGTAATATATCTTTTCATAACTGCTATCTCTAAAAAAACATTTGAATATATTTTTTTTCATATTTAGAACTTCATAAAATGGTTAAAACGTTACAAATACTGAAAGTGTTGTTCGGAAAGTATGTAGTTACTTAATAATTATGACAATTAACATCATCCAATTGTATGAAAAGGTCAAAAATGTTTATATATCTGCCGTTAAAATTAGTTGATTTACTCACTCATTAATTCAACCAAAAATATCCACAAAATAACCTAACAATTAAGAAATGAAATAGCCAAATAGGACCATCGTCTATTGGTGAATTATAAACAATCGATGGTGGAAACAATCTAATTGAGTAAAACAATTTCTCCAAGCAGCATTGTTTCATGGTTGAATCTTTTTCAAAATCAAAGCATTTGGATGGCCATAATGTTAATACTTATCCTAAAAAAGTATTCTCCGTGAAGTTCATTGTAATCTAATCACCTAGTTTAGTTCTTTAATTTTGACAATCTTTATGCATCTGGAACTGCTGGTCTTTGTGGGAGATTTGAACTACATTCACGTTTCCTATACCACAGTATGCATATATGTATATCTCTGTGCGTATGTATGCGTGTATATATATTGACTGTGAAACGGAAAAAAGACGTCACCGTCAGTTTTTTAGAAATAGGTTTCTTAAGATAATCAAAATAAATACAATTTTATACTCGTTCTATAAAAACGATATAAGCTGCAAATGTCAAATTAGTATCCCAATTAAGCTTTTAAGTTTGAAAAAACGAGAGCTTGTATAATTTGCAATGTGAAAACATTTTAAAGTTGTGCTTAATTAATATTTTTACTTTGCTCTAAGTCATTAAACAGACGCTTTGTGTACGTCCTGTAAAATTTGTTCTCGATATGTATGTATGTGTGTGTGTGAGAGTGTGTGTGTGTAAATAGATGTAGCAGATATAATAAATGCACAATAGGCCTTACCAAATTGTTCAGGGCTGCAATATACATTTTAGAGAATGAATTTATCATAACACAGATGAAATATTGATGATTGTTTGATATATATATATAAATATTTAAGCCATGTTTGCTTCCAACATGGAGCATATGGATCCGCACAGTGTAAAGATATCCACTCCAAAAGAGGAGTATATGGATCTCCGTAATGTGAAGACGAGTCTTGACAGAATATTTTTCACGAGAATCGTTTGTCAGACAACTGCTCAACCTAATGGGCACCCAGTCTTTCTTATTCAGATTTTTAAAACCCGACAGATGAAGAATCGATTTCGCACTCCCCGGATCGCTAGGCGCGCACGCTACCAACTACGCCATTGGGTCTTAATATTGTAATACAATATACTTAAAAGCTTTACGTCTTACACAATGTTAGGATAATTTGAGCATTAAAGTTTTGATTATTCGCAAAACCGACTAAATTTTTATTTATTATCATCTTAAGTTAAAATATGGTGTTTTACATAAACATGTGAATTCAGAATAATAAAAAACTGACATAATTGGACATATAGCTTTGCGATTGACTGTATTATAGTTAAACCTATGATCAACTAATCGTTTGCAATCGATTTGTTAGCTAGCCATACTATACGTTAAATCATTTATTAATTGTAGTATATTATTGTTACAAACTAACACTTCTTCAGGTCTTGCTTGTGCAGTATCCCCAAGTTATCATACCAAAGTTCCGCGGCAGTAAGTCAGACAAAGTTTAGGCGTGAGAGAGTATTAGATTGTACTGTTATTTTAACACCAAGTTATACAGAAGTATCTCATTCTCAAGTGTTTGTATATACAATGCACTGATGTTGATAATGGGAATTCTGAACACTCGCACCCTTTGCTAAGTGCTTCGGCAGTGATATACCACCTGTATACGCTTAAAGCTTGATTATAATTATCTCTGTTTCACATCGATGACATAGGGAATTGACGAGAAGGAATAAAATTGATGTGTAAGAAAATAATTCAGAATTAGAGCAGCGTTTCTCGGATGGCGATCTGCTCCTTTGTGTTGGAGTGCGATGGTATAATACTGGATCGCTCAAAAATACCTCGAAACTTAAATTAAAAAATATATACTATGTTCGCTCTCAACGTGGAGCATATGGATCTACACAGTGTGAAGATATCCACTCCGAAAAAGGAGTATATGAATCACCGCAATGTGAAAACGTCTTTATAGATTACTGTTGATTAGAATTGTTTGTAAAACAATTTCACAGTCCTGAATTTTCGAATTCAAAAAAATCTGATAGACGGGGAATTAAGCCCGTATTCCCCGGATTGCTAGGCGCGTACGTTACCAACTACGCTACCGGTAAAAATAAAACTATTCTTATTTCTCAATCCGAAGTTTATATTTTAATTTAAGCAGTATTACTCTGGTTTTTAGTATATTAGTTTATTTTTACATCTATGTATGAGTAAACGTTTTTATTTCAATACGAAATATATGTAAATTATATAAACTTTGATATTTGTTTAAATGTACTTACACCTAGTACAATATAAATTATCTACCCGATAATGTATAGATAAGAATACAGGGTCAATTCTCACGACTGTTGTATATTTAAAAATCTGAAAATGCAGGACTAAGAAATTTTCTGAAAACCAACTCTCACAAAAAAATCTGTCATTGTATGCCTTCACATTTCAGAGATTCATATACTCCACCTTCGGAGCGTACATATTCACATATAAATCCATAGAAGATTTTATCAAAATATTATATTACGTACTTCTTTAAGTTTCCTTGTAGTAAAAATAAAGTTATGAAGGAGAAATAAAAAAATAGCCTAGCCGCTGGGTTAGAAATTTGGGAAAACGCTGTTATATAGAGTATTCTTTATGTTAAATTGTATTCAAACTATTACTTCAGCTATCGTAAAACATCAAACTCTGTGCATATTTGTACAAATAAGAAAACAAGAATGTAATTCTTAAAAGACTTCCCATAGTGTAAGTTTGCTGGTTTTTAATGTCTTGTAAAGTACGTGACCCAATTAAAATCACTAACTCACTTCATATACCACCACTGCAATGAAAACTTCACTCTATAGACTTGGCAAAATTTAAAAATACGGCAGGAATAATAATGAATTAAGTTATTGTTCGTATAATAAAGATTATCATAAAACATCACAAATCGTATAACACTCCAAGGAGATAAAATCAATTATTCTTTAATCGCTGTTTCTATCTGCCATTAAAAATAATTACTTTTAGTTCAATAAATAATATCGGTTATCCTTTTTTATAATAGCAGACTATACAACACAAAACATTTAGACAAATGGAAACATTTTTTAAGACTAGTTTTAACTAATTTTTATCGAGGAACATAAACCACCTATACCACCACATAGTCTTTAGATTGCCCTTTGATCCTTACAATGCCATGGTTGGCATTCTATGATTTATTAAAATGTACATGTTTACGTATTTTCTTGATTTAAAAGTTGCAGCCTGTTAAGTATAGCCACTGAATCTATGATATTTGATTAAAACAAATCCATTGAAACAGCTGTGAATTGAAAGAAGATTTGTTTTGAATATTTTATATTTTTATGATTTTTTTTTTTAATATAGGTAGCAAACAGGTCCGCGATTTTTCAATTTTTTTTTAGCTTAAGTAAACGAGGTTTTATTTGCCGCTTAATACAGAACATATCTTTTTTATTTTTATTTTTTTATCCCATGTTCGCTCCCAAAGTGGAGCGGAGCATATGGAATCCACACAGTGTGAAGAAGTCCACTCCGAAGGTGGAGTGTATGGATTTCCGCAATGTAAAGGCGGTTTTGACAGATTATTTTTTACGAGAATCGTTTGTCAGGCAATTACCCAACCCAATGGGCATCCAGTCCTGGATTTTTAAAGATTTTTAAAATCCGACCAGATGAGGAATCGAACCCACATTCCCCGGATTGCTAGGCGCGCACGCTACCAACTACGCTAACCGAGGACTCTTAGACTCTTAAAACTCCATCAGTATTTACATAAAAATTCTAAATGTATACGATAAAAAGCTCTCTCTTAATAAATTGTGTATTTATTTTAAACGTCCGTACTTAACATACCAAAATTGTGCACGTATATTTTTAATTCATAAATTTATAAAAATGACAAAAATAATATAAATTTATATCAAAGGCATTGTTTTTATAGAAGAAACACACATTGGGTATAATTCAGTACAATTTTCATTGGCTACTTGAGCTTCATCATACGCTTGATGGTGTAGATCTTCGAATGCTTCTCCTTTTGGTAATCTAAAAAAATCCTTTAAATTAGTATTGTCATAGATGTATTGTTTTATGAAATTTTTATTAAGTGGTCAAAATACTTAATTTATATTTCAGTAGCAATTCGCCAGTCAAATATTGAAAAATATAAATTTAAGACTAATATTAATTTCACTTTCATTGCTGATCGTTGACAAGGTCATACAAAAATGACAACTGTATTCAACTGCACTTCCAGCGAGTTTTCTCATAATTCTTTTTTCTTCTCTCTTAGAACTTGCACGCCTTGTGTAACGCTATTTTTTTAAAAACATCATCAATATTTTAATGATTGTACTGTAGTTAATTTATAATAGCCATGGCAAGTGTTTAATTAGTTATGAAAATATGATACTATATCTTATATATACACTACGTTTATACGTTCTGATTGAGCTTTATTTTAAATAATATCATTATAGTCAATTGATTCTTGAATAATCATTCTATTTTTTGTTCTATGAAGAATAAAATTAATATATTTTTGTATGTTGAAAATATCTTAAAATACTCACGTAAATATAACTCGCATAATTTCTTCCAAAAAGGATCCTTGTCCTGATGTCTTATCCTGGCCCATTTCACATAAACCCTTCAATACACAATGTCTACCGTCGTGGCCCAGTCTGAAAATAAAATTACTTATGTCATAAAAATATATTTAAATCCTGAACTAATTATTATTCAACAGCAGTGAAAATTGTTGTCAAGCACAAACGTTATTTCAATAAAAACTAAATTTAGTAGAGATTAAAAAAGATTAGTTTTTTTTCACGAAATTTGATATCAGCCTACCACTAAACACGTCGTACATTATGGTCCATATATATATTTTTAATCTTTAGTAGTTGAGAAATTTGCAACTTACAGTAGCAAAATGCTTCGCTCATCTCTCAACCATCAAATGGACAAAATATTTAAACTAAATAATGTGTGTGTATTCCAAGATAAAATAGCCAGAAAACTGAGAGCACTGGTAGCAGGCTCCATGTAGTTTCAGTTGGGTAAGAGGTAAGAAAAAAATATTCCAAAGTCTTTTTCTAAGCCCCAAATTTGATGAAAATTTGATCAATTATATGGTGTTAAATATATCAATATGTTTTCCTTGTTTTTTCAATTTGCTTACAAAGATTCATGAAACTCATTCATATTGAAGCATTAGTTTTCTTAAATTGTGTGAAGGATTAGAATTTATCGCATCGCTAAAATTCACATTATAATATTTACCACAATACTCGTACATAAATAGAAAATAATCAATACACAATAAAGGTTGAAACATTAATTATAATCTTCATTAAAACAACCAATAACCGCATTCGTTTGTCATGCGTGACATCAATAAATAATTAACAGCACTCAAAGTTATTATCTGAAAGCACTTTACCCTCTCAAGAGCTTTTCGATCTTCTCATACAAGCCTCTCCTACTAAATCTGTGATACTCGACGCTTTCCTTATTCATGTACTTCGGATTTAAATATTTTCTCTTTTCTTGGTCTTGGTGCATTTTAACTCTATCAATTTTCATAATAGAAGCTCGTTTATTCTTCCGTTTATTATTCGGCCGTAGATCTTCAATACTTCGCTTTGCAAAAACGGGGTTAAATATTAGTTTTTTGTGCCTCGGAGATTCTGTTTTATCTTCAGTGTAGTATTTGCTTGCATTATTTTTATTGAAAGCGTTTAGAGCTGACGGTTGAATTGGTTTTCCAGAAAACCTGGGGAAAATAATTATAATCTTTTAGATATTTAAACAGCCAAATAAAAATAATTGATAATTGAGTTATATACTTGCAAAGTGAACATATTCGAATGTGCCAAAATAAATGAGAACATTTTCAACAAGTATTTTGTTGTTTATAAAAACTAAATAGAATGATTTTCAATGATTATATTTATTTACAATGTTTATCAAATTGATTTTTACTGGTTTACGTGCTAAATCATTTATACAAAAATACTTGTTCAAAATGTTGTCTTTTAAATTTTGACACAATGGAATAAGTTAATTTTAGAAGTATACCCCTCAGTTGCAAACAAAATTTACATATCATAATAAAGCATATAATAATAAAATCATATATAGAGAAGAGTGTATAAATTATAGCAGGGATTCATTTGCATGTATTAATATCGTTTTTAGAATAAACTATATCATAGTAAACACAACGTGTAAAAAAATATTTATAAATAACCTTGCCACTGCAGTGTGCATCAATAAATTAGAAGGTTTGTGACATAATAATCTTTTGAAAACATTTATAACTCTACCAAATGTAAATATTGGATGATATTATACAATATGTATACTAGAATGAGCACGATTTTTAATCTTGCAACCTTATTTTTCACTGTAAGATGTTGCATTTTTTAACCGAGGAATTTGTTTTTCAAGAAAACAAAGTCGGAATGTTCGATTGCTTTAATAGATATTAGAATAAATTGAAGTAATTTTATTATTTTATATCGACGGATAGAAACGGTTTCAAAACATTCATCTTGCATTTTAACACATCAGCAAGTATAGGATCCAAGATGACAAAAATTGAAGCCGAAATCATGGTTATCGATTAACAAAAGTTTTGAGTCTCACAAACGACATTAAATAATATTTTCAACATTCTACTAAATCAGCAGTTTTTAAGCTGGACGCCATAAAATCATTATTTAAGGACCATTAAACAGTTGACATCAACTTTACATACCCCAACTTTTAATTCAAATAGCTCATTTAATAAAAATACTATAAGGTCACGACTTGGCCATTGGCTGTTACCTTAATGTTACCAATAAATAATTAGTAAATAAATAATTAAATTTATTCGATTATTTATGTGTTGTAGTGCCGATGTTTAATTATTCCTGTACCACATAAAAATGTACGGAACAACAACCTTACAGTTATAAATTAAAAACATACTTAATACGACTTACGGTTAATTTTCGTGATATGATATTATTATAATTAAAATTTCTTTAAAGAGAAAGACCTTATATCGCTGCCCTCAAAATGAAAGTATACAAAGAGATACCAACATGCGATAAATTTTATCAAAAAATTATACTCCCACCGTTCATAATAAATTAAAAATACGAGTACACTCTAGTAATTTATATCCAAAGTGTCAGAAATAATGGGTAAAATTGTTGTACCTATATTCTGTTTCCAGTTTTAATTAGGGTAGACTAGGATTATAAAATAACTCTCGCCATCTGTCTAAGTTATAATAAAATTTGTAAATGCTGCCCTTTTTTGTTCTCCCTCTGAAAGTCGCTCAATCAACACTTCGTTAATTTTAGCACTCCCAATCCACTCTTAATAAAAAAAAAACTTGAAAAATTCTCGGAAAGAGTGATAATAATAATTAATTCATTTTTAGTGAGACGTCACATTTGTGAGTTTTACTATCGTAATATAAAAAAAGATAAAAACTAAATCTGCTACATCGCCATTTGTGTATCCGTATGTATTTTCCATTACAGTGTAATCAAAAGATTTTAATTTTACTATACTGTCTTCGCTTCGAAAGTGGAGGACAAATTTCTAGCCTGAAGTTCTAAACTTGATTAATTTGTCTCCCCGGTAGTATAGAGGCTAGCGTGCGCGTCTTGCAATCCGGAGAATACAGGTCCGAGTACTACATCTGTCAGAAAAATCCTTTCGAATTGGAAATGCTAAAAAAAGATTTGTTCACGAATATTGTTACTTTCTTTCTTTTTTGGATCTCTATATTTGATAACCTTTAATGTTTTCACCAAACAAAACAAATTTATAAATTGAACTACACTTTTATTTACTATTTTTAAGCTCGTTTTTAACATATGTTTAATGCTTGTTAAATTACTTTTGTTGACTATGAGAACTCTTTATTGCCATCTTTACTTGTAAATATGTAATTTATTCTATATTCACTTTTTTCAAACATTATAACATTCAAACTTTATAACATATTATAAACCGGAAAATAAATGTGTATGTTTGTATGTTACAGAAATTCCTCCCAAATGGCGACGTGAAATTTCGACATGTCATTTTGGTTTATCATTTGTAAGTAGCAATTTTTTCACTTTCATTTTTTAAAATCGTTACTGATAAATAACCAACTAAAAAGATTGTATCCAGCCAAGTATTGGAACGATAGAATGAATAAAATTAATTTGATAAAGAATGAATTGAATTTACCCCATACAAATCCGAGCGATAAATCTTGTGTTTATATTTGATAAATTTAGTTAAAATATTTAATCCTTAAGTTATATTTTACCTGTTAACTAAAACCTTACTTCCCCATGCAAAAGGCTTTTTTTCCTCCTCTGGCTTAGAATCAATATAAATAACAGCGCCTTCGTCTTTTCTATGGAGTGCCTCAGCATGATGATTAAACGGTGAATAAGGTTCCGTGGGAAGTTGCCAGGCCAAGGATGCAGTTGCACCCATGTAAAATATATCGGCGATTTGAGCGGATGTCGTGTACGTCAAACAAAACACTAAAAGATAAAAAAAATATTATAAAATCTATAATCAGCTTATCTACTACAGCCAGTGATCTGATTTTTTAGATCTATCAAATTTATTTCTATATTGATTGGTGTGACTGATCAATATAAAAATGTGGTAATATATGCCGGTATCCGAAAAGCTACCGTAGCGAGCTGGAGGCTGTAGTTTGGAATCATATATTTGCATTGTTTTAAAACTTTAAGATGCAGGATCAAATATTTAATTGGTCAGTTAATTGATAGACAAGTAAAACTAAATAATTCTTTACAATGCGGAGTTCTATATAACCCATTTCTTAAGTGGTCATTGTTATACTGCCGAAATTCATATGGTCCACCTGGATCCAAGATAAAAAACTAAGAAACTCACTGTTTCTAAAAATTAAAAAAAATGTATATTTAGAACTGGGTACGTAATGGTTGAGCAATCGACTGACAACCAAATCTCGATAAAAAGTATCTTCTCAAAACATGCCTTCACATTGCAAAAATTTATATGCTATACTTTCGCAATAGATGTCGTAAAAATAATAATAACTTTGTTTGCCAGTTAAGTTATATGATATAAATTGACGAATTACGAAAAACCCCAGCAGTAATTTGTGTCAGTATTAGGAACAATAAAACCAATGCCGTCTACTAATTCAATGTATCTGCCTCAAACTGCATAGACATTTTATGATTTATTTAAAATCACTTTACAACTAAAACATTCGCGATATAACGCATCTATTTATTTTAAATTAAATACTGGTTCCCCGCATATAAAAACATTTTCATCTCGGCATATGATACAATCACCGATAACTCTAGACTGATTCTATTATCCAAATTTCTTTATTAAGGCGACATAATCCTACTACTTATTGATATGAATTAATACTAACGAATTATACATACAATACAAAAAATAATATTTCCCTGTATCCAGCTATCTTTTTCTCAGTCCATTCCAACTTTTTAAAAATATTTTTGATCTTTCCAGGAAAAATCATTGAAAGGTAAAATTAGTATCGTTATGATAACCTCAAACTTTTCAGTCAAACCACACCCGAGTTAGAAATAAACACATGCGCTAAACTATTTTGCAGCAATTTCTTCAAACTATGCTATATAGTAAACTTATTCAAACTTACCAACTTGTAGCGAACTTCCTTCGGGGAAGATGAGATAGCGTCTCTTTCTCCTAAGGTAGCTGCTATGTCCTGTGGTTTCTTCCTTTTCTTCAGCTCTTTGGATAGCTTCTTCTAAAGTAAGGGTTGTGTTGCCAATACTATTATCACATTCACATCTTTTAGTATAGTACAATGTAACAAACAATAGAAGATAACGAAATATATATTTGCTGCAATGCATATCTGTAAAATAAAAAAAAAATGTTTATTTAAAAAAAAAACAGTGTATCTTCTTCAATTTAAATTGAATTGACCATTTAACACCTAATCTGGGGGCTACTTTTGCCAAATTCGCAAAACGCGCTTAACGTTTGCAAAAATCAACATATTTACTGAAGTACTTTAAATATTTCAATATTTTTTTGTTTGTTGTACTAAAAATTTTATGCATAACCAATTTATCAACATCTCAGTATTAAATTATTGCCACAGCTTATATAATTATCACTTAAAACTAAAATATTGCTAATGTTTGATGTTTGAAAAAAAATGTAATTTAATCCTCATCGGCATTAACAAACTCATTTAAAACTTACAAAAGTATTTAAAATGTGTTACTAAAACTGAATAAAAAAGTATGCTAAGCCAAAGAAGACGATTTCGGTCCAAAATGATAGGCTAGGATAGAATAAGCT
>JAGVSQ010010521.1:0-12851 GCA_022683975.1 Rhyacophila evoluta
GAGATTCTTGGAGGCGGCACGTGGTGTCCATATGCTCCACTTAGGGAGCGAACATCGAAGAAGAAGAAGAAGTAATATTTTTCTCCAACCCTTCATTTGGCTATCACTTTTATGTTTGTGTTTGTCATTTTTTATATGTCTATCTGTTGATACATATTATTTATGCCGATGGTTGAAATATGTCAAACAATCAAATAATTAATAGGACACCTATCTCAAAATTGACTATATAAGCCGCATCCCATTGCACGATCCTATATTTAATGTGAAGTGCCTGCGTATATATCTATCTATATTGCGGTGCGATGAAGGCAGTGGGGTGAATTCTTTCCGGTAGGCCGGAGGAGAGTTGCGACGGGCATGTAAACAAAGCGGCGACAAGTCGACACCGCAACCGGCTCCGGAGGCGGCTGTTCGAGACCAGATCGATGCCGAACGTGCATCCTGGGTATATTATTACTCACTCGACCAGGGCTGCTTCTTCCCTCTTACAGAATATATTATTGTAAGTGTTGATTCAAAACAAAATTCATTATTTATTGTGCTCGCACTTACTCGAAAGAATTCTATTTCATGTTATTATTACATAAATAATTATTTTGAATCCTAATTCTACAGGGTATACCCAGGGGTCGATGATTGATCGATGGGCTTACAACCAAATCAATTTGATAAGTCAAGCCTTCACATCATCAGAACGGATGTGGTTGAAACAATATTCAGTTTAATTCAAGTTTTGTTTATTTGCATTGCATCAATACTGATATTTTAAACACTAGATTTCCTTATGATATATAACTATCTAAATCAGTGTTTGCGAAACTTTTTTACTTCACTTCACACTGGTGAATGGGATTTATTCCGCGGCACACCAAATAAAGAAAGCCTTAAAAGAAGAAATGTACCGTATTACTGTGAATAAAAAAAATCGTAGTGGTTAGGCTGTGAACACGATAGATGAAGCGGCGACAGAGCGACGGAAACAGAGATGCAAAACAGCCTTTAAATAGGTGAGTGAGCAGGTGAGTGATGATTGTGACGACAACGTTTTATCGCGCTGCTGATCTTGCAGACTTGCTCACTCACCTATTTATAGCTATTTTGCATCTCTGTTACCGTCGCTCTGTTATCTTACCCGCGGCCTATGTGACAATTTTAAAAATATTTTATCAACATATACATGTTGATAGATCGTAATAATTTTATATGTGAGAAAGATGCAATTGATTTTTAGAAACACTTCTGTCAAAATGTGGCTTTAAATTAAATAAACAACATACGTAACTCCGCATCTACCATTTGTACCCGCTTTCGTTTTTTTTTATTTCATTTCCATCCAAACCGCAACAGACATTTAATTGCTGTTATATCCAATCGAGACTATTGACTCCAAAATGATATCAAAAATTTGACAACTTTAGCTCAAGAAATGAGGCTCTGTGCACAGGTCATTTATTTACTTATTAATCTCAATGAACAGTTTTTTAATTTCTTCCTTCGCCGCGCACCCTGAAACTTCTTGCGGCACACAGTTTGGCAGACACTGATCTAAATCAACGCGCCAAAATAAGATAAAACGTAATACATTTTTTCCCTGTCAGTACCCATTATGTTTTCTACAAGCGTAGCTACTAATGTTAGCAACATATAAACGTATCGAATGCAAGTTGTAATAATATTTGTTCAGTTCAAAATACAATCACAAAAAATAATACTACACTTCAAAATAAGAAAAAAATATATATTATCGATTTATATCTTGTTTAGACAAAAGGCATTAACCCTCATTTTTTTTGAAAAGTGCTCTTATTTGAAAATCACAATGGACACAACTAAACACGTAATCTGTCGAAAAGAATCAAGCTGGAAATGGCGTATTGTTATCGTAATTTAGCATATGCGTCATTTGTTTGTAACTTCGTATCTAAATAACTTTCCTAAAGGGGGCTACACACGCTCATGTAAACATGCGCAAGTACGCATGGACGATCTTAAAAATGCGGTGACTATATTATGTTAACGAGTTCACGATATTATAACATTGTTGTTCGATTGTTTTCGTTTTACGAACCTCACAAGGAGAGTGTTGAAGTAAAAAAATGACTTTGAATTCAGTTCAGACTTGAGTTACTTTCAGTTAGAGTTACTACATAATTGTAGATTGAATAAGTTTACTATTATTTTCATATCGTTTAATATTTTATTACCAATATTTGTTTAGTAATAAAATTTTATGTACCACTATTTTAATTTCGATTTGTAATATAAGCTATTAACTTTCAAAACCCGCAGTGCATTTTGTTGGGTAAATCGAACGTGTTAATATTAACCAATAATAATAATTGAAGCATCCCATATCAATCAATGAATGGCTTATTTGGTATTTAGTTGTATGTCGGTAGATAGCCAGTCTTATAGTTTATATCAAATACACGTAAGGCCGCGTCCAGGCTGGGCCAAACACAAGCGAACGAAGGCTTAAAACAGTACAAAATAAACCTTCGTTCGCTTATTCATTGCTCAACCTGGACGCACCCTAAGATGACATAAAATTAGATGTTCCATTTTTAGGAAAAAAATAATGGTTACAGACAAATGACTGTGCATGCAAACTTGAGCGTGTGCAGCCCCCTTAAACAAGTAAGAAAGTATATACTACAATTAATATTTTAATTAATTTTGTATATTATCGATCTTTGGAAAAGCGTCAGTTTATTAAAATAATAATACAGCAATTCAATATTCGATAAATTGATCATTATAAAAATATATTTGTAGGGACTATTTTAACAGATAAATATCAAACTATTGCCGTCGGTCTTGAAAGTCATATATAATAAAATGCATGGCACAGTTGAGATATTTCTATTTTGGCAAACCTATAAACCTGTAGTCAATGCGGACAGTGGTCAATAGATAAAAAATCGCCTTGATTCTGTTCGACATCCGTCTTTTTTTGTGTTCCTGAAAGCTCTCTCTGAAAGCTTTCTATTATAAAAAGCAACCAACAAGCCAATCGTTTAATCCATAAGCCCCGTGAGGATTTATTGATATTTATGGTTATTGTATCTGTATGGAAAACTTGTTTACATTATGGGCAAACTTTTATAACACAGCGAAAACTTTGCGGTTCTCGTAAAAAAAAATACAATAATTTATTCATGTATGTTGATGTTTCATGTTGAACGGTTGGGTATCTGTTTCTGACATTATGAATAAAAAGGTTGCTCCACATTATTATTGCTATTTCAACGATTTTTTAGTACATTATGGCAACATTCCCACGTATATTTGATTAGACATGTGTCTATCGTGATGTTATTTGTTTACGTGCTATTTCTAAAAGTATATTAATTTAAATTATTCATTACATACCTTATTTGCCGTAAGTATTATTATCTCCTCGGTGGAGTAGAGGTTTGCGCTTGTCATCCGGCTAGTTCCAGTTCGATTCCCACATTAGCACTGGTTCCCCATCGGTTTTAACAATTTTCTGACGACCAATTCTCGTAAAAAATAGACTGTCGGGACATATCTTCACATTGCGGATATCCGTATGTTAAAAAAATATAGGATTTCAGCTTTATAGACTCAAATTTTGCAGTGAAGTTGTTTTCAAATATACTAACAGTTAGCGTGTTTAACTGCTTTATTTCTCCTGACAATATTTCGGTACCAAAATCAGGGAACACGCAAAAGCCGACGCTTAATTATTTAACCTTGACGTTTTGATTGATTGGTTTTCGACAGCACGTTTACAGAATCTAATTGATATTACGTATTTAGTATTCGCAGGCTGCCTAAATGCATTACGAGAGGGATTGAATTTTTTTAATCATCCCCATAGGCATATATTTTGTTGAGGGTAACATTAATGACATTAGTAGCATGCCAATTTGGACGACATCCCTATTCATGGTCACCATAATATAGGCAATTTAAACATGTGACTTATAGGTTTTAAGCACAACTTAAATTTTACTAAATAAATAAATAATAATGTTATATTTAAGCATGCATATGATAACTATATGCATTCTACAACTGAATATCGCAATTATCTATAATATTTATAAAGAACCTAGTCTAAGAGACTGGTGTGCACGAATTTTTTAACACCTTTAACCCTGTGATAAATAGTGATTAAGCAGTATTTTATTTAATTTAATTTCTCCTAATGCACCCCTATACATTTAAACCAAATGTAAATGTAAAGACCCCCATTTCAATGAAGTCATCACGAGATAAAAACTGTGATCATTATCAACAGAAATAAGACCGGCACGTGTGTATTAGATCACGTTGGTATAATTGTATTGGTTAGCATCTATCACTCAATTGAATGATGTCATTTTACATTTCAGAGGAGAAAAGAGGGAGAATTTTTAGTGGCTGGTCTGTTTGAATAATATCTGCCTGTCCGCCTGACACGCCTGACTTTTAATGTCAAATTGTTTGTTTTTTGACACATAGTAACATTATTTTTATAACTAGTAATAATTGATCTAGCAGATTTTACAAATTTTTTAATTTAAAACATACATTTTTAAATGGACATCCGGAGTTCGTAGCTTTTGGGATAGTAGGGGAAATATTAAAGTCTTTTTGAAGTAGTAATACGACGTGAGCTTAAAGCTCGTAACCGTTCTCGTACTAAAACCTGTTTAGACCACTCCTCAATTGTTCATATCTGCCCCGTTTTCGTAATGATGTTAGAATTTAAAATTGATAATTATTAGTTTTTTTTTATTAATCAACGAAATATTCCTCAGTTAATAATCATGTAACTTTTTTACTAATATAAAATTAATTAGCTTACGATGTAGGCTTAAAAACTTTGTGCAATTAAAAACAACTTATCTTAATCTAAAATTGATGTGAAAATACAACATTTTTTTACAAAGGGGGTAGAAATAATTTAACCTGATTGCAGCCTTGACGGATTTGTCACTCAAAGTATTCTTAAGACTCGAAAGATTTATTTTTTTCGATTTGCTTTTTTAACATTTTCAGTTGGATTAGTTTCTCACCGGGAGATAATAAGGCGTTATTAATGTGAAATAATTGAAAATAAAACTGTTAATTAAACGAGCTTCGAAATTTCACATCGCAGATATTTTAGGATGAAAATACTTAGTCTTCGAGTTACGTTATTGATTAGTATCAAAGGTTTTCACGTAAATTGAAGAATTTTTGAGATACATTGCATTTTTTTTAAAGTAACAAAAAAACAAAATACGAGAATTTTATAGAGGTTTAAGGTTAAATAAAGATTTAGCGTCTTTTCTCAGATCTTATTTTGGATTTATAGTTATTATAGTTGTAGCAGTTATAGCTAAAAACTAAACTTAAAAAATACATAAGTTTTTTACAATGAAACCAGCAGTCTCGTTGATATCTCCTGCGTGTTATAAATATTTTATAAAAGTCAATAGCGGCAAACGTCAAAACTATCATAATCATTGATAACTATTGAAATGCTGCCAACGTAATTTCGTTAACGCAAAAAAGACGCCTAATCCCTGCTATATCTCTTTTTCGGGAATCTTTTAAAGGTGCAGAACTGGATACATCAAATGGGTAAATTAATTGCCTGACAATAAAATTCTTGCAGTATGTTCCTTGTAGATATCCGTTGGCTCCATCAATGGAGTGGTCACCTTCAATAATTTTAATATCTGTATACTTCACTTCCGGAACGGAGATGGTAAAAACCAAATAAAACAACAATACAACTGACTAGGTGGAAGCTCTTCCTCCATCCTTTTTCAAATTTAAAAGCTCATTTTAAACACTAATTCGGCATTTTCGGCTTCTTTTTTTGTTATTGATAGAACGTGTATTAGATTAAACATTGTGATTATTGAATAAAAGCTATTTTGAAAATTTGAGGGTTATGTCTTCTTTCTTTCCACAGTCGATATACGCGAGTTATGGTTCTTCCCCTGTGGTATAATATAGAAAATACTGTTAAAATGTGCCAAGTCCAAATGCGAGCTAGTAAGATAAATTTTTAAGAGAAAAATGTACAAAACTTACAGATAATTTTAGCCCGCAGGCAGCAGTGGTTTAAATTCACCCCAATATTTGAAATTAGAACGCCGGACTAATCTCAACCCATTTTTTGAAAGTATAATTTTATTTTTACGCTCGTAAACTTTTGCGTATATATTTTTTTAATATTGCCATAAGCTAGGGATATCATACCATGAGCCAGGGCCTGTCAGGTACAGGGTTTTATATGAAAACGCCTAGCTTAAAACCATAACGTTTATAATATGCCTGTTACTTTTGCTAGCGACCGAGTTTCGAGTTATCGCCGTACGTAACTTAGTGGGAGAATTGCGTGTCTGAAGCAAACGATACATAAACCGTTTTACTTATCGATAGTAAAGCACAACGCTGTATTGCGATTTTCAGCCAGACATGAGTGCTCCGGTCATAGGCCGAGGCGTACATTATATTTTCATTGACCTGGCGTGTTTATGCAATGTAAATAGATCGCATGAAAGATATTTTAAAAGAGAATACAGTATCCAAAGAAGACACAAATTCCCTCGACTTACTCATGTAGATAGCTTTTATAAGTTCGTTTTAAAAATCCCAAATTGTTTCACAAAAGTTTAAAGTTTTGTCAACATATTTATGTTTTAACTTTAGGTTATTAAAAAGCCAAATAATTAGTTTATTTGAAATACGAAACATTTTAATTTAGAATCTCTGGTATAGTTTTAACTTTTTAATAATATAGTCGGCAAAACAGTTTTTTTTTACCAAGTTCGCTGCCCAATGTGGAGCATATGGATCTACACAGGTTGAGGATATTCTCTTTGAAAGAGGAGTTTATAGATCTCCTTCATGTGAAGATGTCTTGGCAGATTATTATTAACGAGAATTGTTTGTCAGACAATTACTCAACCTAATGGGCATCCAGTCTTGTATTTTCGGATTGCTGGGCGCGCACGCTACTAACTACGCTACCGGGGAAATGCAGTCATTTATAATATTTTTTATGCCGTGTCTTCTCCAAATATCGATCATATCCACTGTAGAATGGAAAAAGGACGTAACCCACAAAATAGCTTATATTTCATTAAACACTTAATACACGTCATATCAAAAGAACGGAATCTGATAATATCGAATTTAGCTTTTATGTTTGGAAAAAGGGAAGCTGTCAAATTTTCCACAATGAAATAAGGTTTCCACCTAATCCATTTTTTTGGTTTTTCTAAAATAACTTTAATTAAATGAATTTCATATTGAGTAAATAAAACTCCTTCGTGTATTTCAAGGCCGTGTCTATGTAATATTTTGACTCTGGCTCAAAATCATTGAATACTCGTTTTTTGTACCTCCTGTAAAAAATGTTATATTATGTCCTTTTTCCTTTCCAAATTCGATATGGATCAAATCAGTGTGAAAATTACTATTCCAAAAAATGAATTATATGGATCTCCGAAAGATTTTTGAATTCCATTATCGAATGCATTCAGTGGAATCGAGGGATGCTGGCATTACTTGGGGAAATATTAAACCTTTGGCGGTGGTATAGAATCCCGGAAGTTCTGCATGGTAGCCAAATGCTTCAATTGAGGCGGATATGTGCAAAAAATATATAGAGAAAACAGTATGATCGGAGACTAGTTGTATCATGGATAGGTGATTATGGGTGACAGTGATTCATTAATCAGATATCAAAGCTCTGCGTTCATGTCATATGCGCCGACTGTTTCCCGTGAGCTTTGCAAAATGGAAGCTTTTTAAGTACGGCATATTACATACTCGACATTAAAAAATGGAAGTGCTTACTGCTTCAACATAGTATAAAATATTTATCGTCCATAACTTCATGCATTTGAGAAACATTAATGCGGAATGAGTGTCTACTAATTGCGAAGCTCTTCGGAAAATATTGTATATGTTATATAATATATATGCTTGTTAAACGATAAATTACACTCGCCCGTGAAAATCCACAGTCTATGGATATTTATCATAGTTACATATAATACATTGTGCATGTACACCCGATTCTCTTTTAACGCGGTGTATAGGTAATAAAGGACACCGTGTATAAAAGATAAGGTATTCATATACAAATGGTGGGTAGGTCCATCCAACTATCTATAATTTTTACTTGAAATTAGTTAATTTTAATATCATATATGTGTATTACTTTCACGATATATTTCGAATTACATATGTTATAACATAATCATTAAATTAAACAACTGGACAATCCACGTTTACTGTAGTTTTTTGGTGACAATTTTATTTTATATGCTTCATTGATTGAAACTTTTTTTTTCGAAACATCTTATTTTCATAGATTCAAATTGAGTTCGGTTGATGTTCGGTGCGAAAGTGGAGCATATAGATCTACATAACGCGAAGATATCCATTCCGAAGGTAGAGTACTTGGATCTCCGCAGTGGAAAGACATCTTGACTGATTATTTTTCACGGGAACTGTTTGTCAGACAATTGCTCAACCGAATGGGAACCCAGTCTTGCATTTTTGGATTCTTAAAATCCGACAGATGAGGAATCGAACCCGCATTCCTCGTTCGTAAAACAACTTGATATTGGATGGGTATTAGTATCTATTCATTTTCAATTTAAACGTATTTTTTACTTTAAATTATTACTTTTAGTTTTCGTAGACCGCCGCCAATAATGTAGAGGGAGACAAAAATATGTATACATTTTTCAAGATCATGAATTTTTTAGTCGAATATTAAGGATATTTCATAAAAATATAATAAAATAATGATATATGTAAGTAATATGCCGTGAAAAATATTTAATCCAGTGTCTTTTTATACAATGCTAACATTTCTTTCTAGGGAATTAAGCCTTTCCTCGAACTACTCTCTAATCATGTGGAGTCCCTTAAGACTGCACGGTTGATCGTAATTACTTACGGAAGGCAACTATGCTCGCAGGTTTGCAGTTATAACCTGTATCCCAAGCACATAGATAGCACCATCTCCCGGGGGAGAAAGTTCAAAGCTAATCGATATAATACTGATGATACACTCGACATTTGATAACAGTGAAATCCAATACGCCGTTCAAATTGTGTTTCAATAAATTGTCACAACTACACAATTTTTATTCAATAAAATATAACACGTGTTTCGTATACATACAGGTTAGTGTCCCTTGGGGATGAGGAAGTTAAAAACTAATCGATATAATTCTTATAATACAATTGTGTTGATTGTAATCAAACGTCGTTAAGTCCACACGTTGAAAAAAATGCATTTTGTATACGCTTAATAAAGTATGCATTTCTGCATATGATGATATACTTTGAACCCACAAAAGTCCACTCCATACATATTTAAATCGGGTAGAAACATCACAGTATTTTTCAAACTGATTTAAGTCTTAAATTTGTCTAGCTATAATAATTACTTTAGTCCAAATAGTATTTTTAAATGCTGCATTAAAGACATAGTTTCAGGTTTCTTTTGTATCCTAAATTGTTGCTAGATTCTATCATTTTTTTAAATCTTCAACCTTGCATTCATTTTTTTTGCAAGCTATCATACAACTGCACTTTTTTCCATAGTTAGAGAACTCATAATAATATATTTTCATGTAGATTTTGTGATACTTTTTGCAGTTATCATTGGAAATGTTACATTCCTGCTCAAGGTATATACCACAATTCATAAGACTGTGGTGATCTTTAACTATGGAGTATGGACGTACATGCATCTTGCGCCTTGTTTTCAAAGCATTTTTTTTAACTTTTTTGATTACATGTTATTATTTTCTTTAATATAAATACTACATACATCTATGATATTACTGTTCACATAAACACATACAATGTCTCATAAATTAGTCCCATACGTTCAAATTTGCTCCCAAGTGATCCTTTGATTTGGAACTAGGAGCGGCCACAAGTGGTAATGTTATATGCATTCTCATCGATTTAGAATAACTTTTCGGCTTATTTGGATAAAGAAGAGAATTGTTTACAAATCGGCATATCTAATTCGATTGACTTTATGATATTAGTTGAATTGATAAGTGGAAGATTTTAGTGTTTAAGACGTGTTGCATAAAAAAAATAACTCACTAATGAAAGGGTTAATTTATGAATTGAAAAATAAAAATCGTACCCGATCAGCTGTTTTAGGATTTATACAAATATGGCCTAATTTAAAACAGAGTATAACAACGGAGAAAGATATGTGTTTGGTTCAATAGCCAAGTCACAACTATAAAAATTAGACAGATCCCAACGGGCTATTAACGACAACATGATAAAAGTAAATCAGTCAGTCACAACGTAATGTCTTCCCACTGCGCATTGTGTGAAATGTCACTCAAGAACGCGAGTCCCGCAATTGTTACAAATGGCCCGAACATCAGTCAAAAAAAGAAACGAAAAAAGTAATTTTATTCACGGGTCACTGACGCAATTAACCCCCGAGGATTTCGTAATTTTAACAACGGACCTAAAAGCTCGGCCTTCTGAAAGGGTGAGAAGGAAATGACCCTACATCAACAACCCTGCCTCTAGATTACTGATGGGGACACATAACGCATATTATGAGTGTGCATTAGTGAAGTGGAGCACTCGTGGTTACCTCATTATTTCTATTTCAGTTACCTTTACCTAACGTTTTTGAAGAAAAAAATACTGCACGCGATACACAAACACATTGCAACCATCAAATTACAATAAATGAAAGATATTTAGAAAAATACATTATTCCTTTGAATGGAATATAATGTAGTGCGAGCACTTCAATGTGTGTGCAGATGTCTTGTGAGCACTTGTCGTGGGCGTGGTTGTCTGGTTACCGGCAATTATATATTATCTAATAGTGTAACTTAAAAGATATGTATACCATGTTCGTCTTCAGTGTGGAGCATATGGACCTACACAGTGTGAAGATATCCATCCCAAAAGAGGAGTATATGGATCTCCGCAATGTGAAGACGTCTTGACGAGATTATTTTTCATGAGATTTGTTTGTCAGGCTAATACTCAACCCAATAGGCATCCAGCCCTGCATTTTTCGGATTTTTAAAATCCGACAGATGGGGTATCGAACCCGCATTCCCCGGATTGTTGGGCGCGCACGCTACGAACTACGCTACCGGGTAGACAAACTGACAATGATAACTTAAGAACTGCTTAAAAAAATTTGTAATATGATTATATAAAACACTACTTATATATCGTTTTAATAGAAATAATAAACGCCAGTTGCTCCTAAACTGTCAATGCAACTCAGTAAATTGAGACATTGAAGATCTCTTGTACTCGTAAAAGCGAACATCTAGAAGTGTAGCAATTCGTCCTGACCAATATTCCTGAATAGTTGAAATTTCCTAGTACTGTGGATTTTCAACAGTCAGGTCCTTAATTATCCTCGCGGTTCCGTTCCATCTAGCGACACCCTGGTCTCATCCTGCTCGGTGTAAGCACATTTGCGTCCGATTTATTATTCATTTACGTCAGATAAATTATTCATTTACGTCAATTAGCTCTGTGGAACACACCACGTTTTATATACAGCATTTCTCAAAACGTGGCACCCAAGTTAAACCAAACATGTTAGATTTGTGGACCTCAGAATCACACTTCGTTTTCTAATACCTACAACACGATACCTTAATTTACAAACTTAACTTCAAAATTATAATGTTAAATCTAACTCATAATTATGGCATTAATAACCAAGACTTAGTTAAAAATTTGCGTTTCGTAATAATCATAATTATAATTATGGACTTGAAAGAGCCATATATAGAGGAATTATGACTAAAACATAAATCGTTTCATATCGTTAGAATACAATTCTAACATCTACAAAACCTAGCCAAGAAAACATTTAATATATATTTAGTCTCCCTGGCAGCGTAGTTCGTAGCGTGCCCGCCTAGCAATCCGGCAAATGCGGGCTTGATTCCCCATCTGTCGTGTTTTTTTAAACGCAGGACTGGACGTCCATTAGGTTGAGTTTTTGTCTAGGAAACAATTCTCGTGAAAAATAATAATAGTGGGTCGTACATTTTCGATTTTTTTTTCATCTGTCAGATGTGGAAATCGAATCCGCATTCCCCGAACGCAAGGCACGCTCGCTAACCGCTCGCCTACTGGGGAACACAAATTAAAGTCTTAAATTGTGGAGCTTCTGCCTCATACCCTTAATTGCCCGACGTTGCCCCGAGTGATTACATTATATTATAGTTCTAGTATTTTATTTTTTTCGGGGAAATGCTTGAATAACTAAGATAGTGAAGATAAGACATTACATTAATTACAAAAACCATTTTACGATTCAGTTATATTACAGGGTAAAAAACAATTTTAATAATGAAGGAAAATATATTATCGGTTTATTTGCACTGTTTCCAAAGTTGTCAATATAAATTTATAAGATGATGTACAAGAAGTAGGGAAAGTTTGAGAACTCGCCGAATGAAGTGAAGACCACCAAAATTTTCAATGATGCTCCGGTCGCACAAATGACAAAAAATGGCAACGTCATTACGAGCCAAAAGCCATGCAAATGGGATGACAGTTTTGTCACTTTCTCCTTAACGTATCGCACTTCTGGGAGGAGGATTAGGCTCGGGCGACACGGCGTTGCTCTAAATATACCCTCGGGGGACACGCCCCTGTCTGTCTGCTCACGTGGTCGACTCGCGGCTGCACTCCATATTTCCACGAACTACCCACATCATAATATAAGATATTTCTCGTGAAGCGAACCTCGGAATAAGTATACCCATAGTAGACGGCAATAAAAAAACTGTCAAGAGCATAATTCTGAATTATTTAAAACTGGTAAACTTCCATATGTGAGATCACTGTTA
>JAGVSQ010010522.1:0-12850 GCA_022683975.1 Rhyacophila evoluta
TGTCTGACAAACAATTCTTGTGAAAAATAATCTGTCAAGACGTCTTCATATTGCGAAGGTCCATATACTCCATTCTCGGAGTGGATTTCTTCACACTGTCTAGATCCATATGCTCCAATTTGGGAGCGAACATGGTAAAAAAAAAAAATTGATATTTCTTGATATATTCATCACAATTTATTTGCCGCCCGTAAGTAAACTAATAACTGTAATTCTTCCAAAGATATCGTAGAATTAATCAATTTTAAAGATTTTTAATTTGAAAAGCACTGGTTTGACTGACTCAATTTAATAGTAAGATATTATTTGCACAGCTTGCATAGTCATAGTCTAATTAATAAAATAAAATTGAATGCCTTTCTCTTCCTGTAATTAAAACCTTTAAATTTATGCAAGCTTAGAAATTTAGTACAATAAGTGAATTATATATATTGAAATGATTAATTTATGACACTATAAATGTATTAGCTATGAATGAATTGAAATAAATATGTCTGCAAATTTTTGAACGAATCAATAAAATTTATTCAGAAAAAAAGGTTTCAATATATTATTACATTAATTAATTATTTTTTAAGTTTTTCCTAAACATTTAAATGTATATTACATTGCATATGAATTGTTCAACTTTGATCAAATCATTTATAAATTATGAGTGGTGGACATGCAATTTAATTCTAAAAAAGTGTTGCAGCTCAAGTTTAAGTCGCCATTGGATAAAAGTTCATGGTTGTGTTTTAGTGTATCGTGTATATTAAATGTTGGTTACAAAGAAAATATTAAATAAGATTAAAATTAAAAGTTATCTGATATAAACAAAGTAAAATCATGTTTTTAGAGTTCTTACATTTACCGTTTTTTTGTGTAATATATTGTATATTTACAGCAATGGATTTTTATGTGAAATATTTAAAGTACTATGTTAAAAAGTCTATTAAAAATATTTTAATGTTATGGACGAAAAGCATAAACGCAACTTTATTTTCAAATAATTGTTTCCTCGTTAGCGTCAAAGCTAGCGTGCTTACTTAGAAATCTGGGGAGTGCGGGTTTGATTCCCACTTTTTTTAGATTAAAAGAAACGAAAAATGCAAGACTGGATTCTCATTGAGTTTAAAAATTGTCTGACAAGCATTTCTTGTGAAAATTAATCTGCCAAAAAATATTTGCACATTGTGGATATTCATATACTCCACTATCGGAGTGGCCATCTTTACACTGTCTAGATCCATATGCTCCATTTCGGAGGAATCATGATTGGAAAATATTTATAAAGTTTTATGATACATAAATATTGTGTGGAGAGTTCGTCAATTTAGTACTTATAATATATGATTTGAATCGTTTTTAGACATTTCATTTAAACGAAAATTAAAAATTATAAATATGTGCCAGCATTATTTTCTCAGTGGACGAGAAGTAATTGTGCTGTCGGACTCAAAATCCGCTTTTGCCGATTTTAAAAAATCCTTACTATGCAAGACAGGACGATACTTAACGTATTAAGAAGTTGGCTGATCAATTCTTATAAAAAAAATATCAAGTCATCCATGGCTTTAAACTCTGGCAATCGATTTTGTCCATTTTCGAAACGGACATGAAAAAAAATGCCGAAATAGAAATGGGTTCAATTTCCTGTCAAGGCACATACGCTAAAAGTCATATAAAATTATGTCGTTGACCCTTTTGGTATGTTCACTCTTGGAAGACATTTTTATATCTTCACTATGCCATTCTAGCATTACGTTCGTCAGAGCTTTCGAAGTTATCTATATTTTCAAAGTTACGACAGCCCAAGATAAAGTAATAAACTCACTTGAACCCTGATATAAAAAAAATCTTATTTTCCGAGTAAAAAAATACTGCAACTATCAATTTTGTAAAATTGTTATAATATATATTTTTAACCACGTTCTCTCTGAAAGTGAAAAATGGCAAAACTTTCGTATTTCTTGATGGATTATTTTTCACGAAAATCGGTTGTCGAAAATTGTTCTGCTCAATTGGCATCCAGTATTGCATTTTCGGATTTTTTGAAATCTGGCAAATTATGAAATATAACCCACATTCACTGAACGAAAGACACGCACACTAATTCTTATACTAACGGAGAGACGAGAGAAATAAAATTTAGGTGATTTAATAAACATTACAATTGTATTCATTTCTAGAATACTTTTACTGTAAAAGAATACTATAATAGATCAATATAAAAGTGTTTATACAATATCGAAAACTCCTATGCATAAATGTAATAACACATATATGATTATATGTAACACCTAGACGATTATGAATTGTTACTTTATTGTTTTTGCATTCCGTTCAATGAGTAGACACCAAAAACATTAGAGAAAGGGCTTATTTTACCGTCTTTTTTCGTAAAGTATATAATAACCGACTCAACCATTACTTTGTAATTTGGTTTTGAATATTTGAGATGGCCTTTTATTAAATATTATTTATGTAGATGCAACAATGTACGTAAGAAGTGTCGATTGGCACACCAAAAAAATGTTAAGCGAGTAAAGATAATAGCGGATAAATCACACGATGTGAATAAAAAATTTGTTCTGTCCATACTATGCCTATATCGGAAGAAATATGCAAAAAATATTCAAATTGGCGCTTAGATTTGCTAGTGTAACTAAAAGAAGAGTTTTTTTGAATACATATAGCTGGAAGACATTTAATCGTGATAATAGAAAAGAAAATTTTATGTTAAAATTGCTTTTTATTTTTTTTTTGTTTAAAATTTAATATATTCTGTTATAAATTGTTGTTCGGCATAATAAAAGATTTATTTTTATTTTTTTATAGTAACAATACATTTAAAAGTTTGGATAATAAAAACCAATATTATGGTTTCAATTTTTTATAGAACACTTTTTTCAACTCGATAACAATATATTCAACCAATCGCAATAAAATTTGTTTTTAGCTAAGGCTTCTAGACGACAGGATATTACATACAATCTATTGTATTTCATAATATCCTGAGCGAGGTTATATCGGTAAAAAATCTAAATAAGGAAAAATATTTTTAAAAAATCTTAAGCTAATATATTAATGTTACTTTATTACTGGATTTTAGCTGGGATAGATTCAAACTCATTTTTATTCAAGTTAATTTTATTCAACCCATTATTACAAATGTATTTTAATAATTTTCTGTATACAATACTATTAAGCTATTAACCACCATTAATAAAATATTATTAATTTATTAACAATCAACCGTCTGTGATTATTTTAAAAATAAAATTTACCACTATTGATTTTAAAATAGTAACCAAAGTTACATGAGTAAATTTTACTGTTTGAGAGGAGTTCTTGTGACAAACAGAAATACACATTGATTTCCTGTTTTAAAGTATAGATTTCAATGCTTTAATAGAAGTGATTAAATAAAAACCCCTACAATCAATAATCAACAGATATGCTTAATAAATTTTAATATTTGTGAATAAAAATACAATGCGAAAATATTTTTGCCCTTATGGTTGTTACTATGCGACTCTTTGTCAGGTTTTAATTTTATATGTTAAACTCATTATATTCCCTAATGAGCCTTTTCACATATTTTGAACATTTCTTATTCGAGTATTAAAATAATGAATTTCTAATTTAAAAGCTCTTTGGTATTATAATTGGCAAATATTAGATACATTTATGGCACAAATTACTGATCGTGATATATATCATTTTCTGATCACAAATCAGTTCATTTTTTATTATGTCCGCTTCAAAAGTGGAGCATTATAAAATTATTTTGTATTTGTTGTTGATAATGAAAAAATAATAAACTTAAACATATGAGACTTTTTTTGAAAACCATGTTTACTCCAAAAGTAGAGCATATGGATCGTCACAGCGGGCTACAAATGTTCCGCTAACGAGGCTTTGGAAACTATCCTATCTTGGAGACTCTGAAATTTGCTTTGTGCCGCACAAACTAGAAGATTTTTGTTAAAAGCTGGTGGTAATTTCAAATCAAGGTCACCCAAAATTGGCATAGGTAATACTAGAGTGAAGGTATCAGATTAAGTCACGCATTTTCGCATAATTTTAGACAGAAAAAATCATTCCTCCACCACAGCAAGAAAGCGGAAACCAAAACCATTACAGCTTACCATTGCATTTTCAGGTTTTTAAATATCTGACAGATGTGGGAATCGGATTCGCATCATCCAGATGCATTCCGAGAGATTCGCTTGCTTAAATCTCGGCCACCGCGTAGACTTTATATTTAATGAAAAAAAAATCGAATTTTGTAATGATTCTACTTAAAAGGACAATAAAAAAAAGTTTTCTCGCGATAATTAAAAAATAATTTTGTATTAAAAAATAATAAGAGAAAATATTGTTTTAGAAGTTAGAGATCAAGAAAATTTGAGCTTAATTATTCTTACAGAAAAGATTGAAAAAAATCTTTATCTTTGAATCGTATGTTTATAATATTCAAGAAAAAGTATGAATTATCACATAAATAAACAAATATTGACTATAGTTAACTTTACAGTGATTGATTTATCTTATTTGTCTCTGACAAAACAATTCCGGAATTTTGTTTGTATATCTGATTTCACAATACAAAGCCTTTAGTTATCTTAAGTCTGATAATCTCAAATTTAATTAATAAGGAAACTTGTCAAAAAGGAAACTGTGCTTGCTGAAATTTAAAAGCTTTACTAACAGTTGTATTCTTTATGTTTACTTCAACGTGTTAATTTTATTTAAACAAAATAAGATAGGTTAAGTTTGTGTAATAATTTACATATTTATTTTATTATATTATTTTTGATTCAATAATAACATTTATTTTAGATTTTTTTATACTGATTTGATACTTCGGGGAGTGTTCAAATATCAGAGAACTGACTAGACAGCTTTATGTTACGTTAAAAGTCATGCAGTGATAATCGAAAAAGCTTGGAATGCTATTGTAGATATTTCTCCAGAGACTTAATTCAGTCTGCCACTTTTTTAGACTGACGTAATTTTGGTGGCATAAGAGACTCCCTTACTTTCCACTGGATGTATTTGTCGAAGTTAAGTGATGTTGGAATAACTTGACAGGATACAAAGTAATTAGCAGGGGACAAGCAATCTTCGAAGCGTTTCGTGTTATATTATTTATAACGAATAAGTATGAGAAAGAATACAAATAAATATGACAGATTTTCTCCATAATACGAGAAACGAATCTTTATATGCAACATTTCCCGGATATTTTTTCACTCGGGAAATATATGAAGAGTAGAATTCCAAAGTGAACTTATCCCACTAAAGCATAAATTCAAAGGAGAAGATTTGAAGTATTTTATTATAGGAAAACAATATAGCTTGCAAACCAGTAGACAAAATCATTTTCAAAAATACTTAAAACACAAGTAAAAATATGCTATATGGTTCATTCATACAAAAAAATAATCCTTTAAAATCCTCTCCTTTTAATGTTGGTAAAATGAAATAATTTCAGCTTGGAACTACTTCCGTCATATAATAAGCTATATTAGATGAGAAAAATAATCTGGAAAATATATGAAATGGCCGTAGTTATTTTTTTGTTTTTTTTCGGGAAAAAATAAAACAACGAGAAATAAAAAAAAACACAACTGTTGTTTACCAGCCTAGTTGAATATATTAAACGATGTACAAGAAAAGCTTTGGTCTACAGATAGAATACGGAAACGTATGTGTATAACGTATTCACGTTCAAAGATATTTTTTAATTATGTTATGTAGTCGTTTTGTCTTTCATAATATCATATTTTATCTTTTGAATTTTATGTAAATTCTATAAAAGAAAATGTGACATTATTTATTATTATCATATTAAAAGCTTTAAACTACTGGCGTTCGTAAATATAATACTTAAGTTTTATGTATAATTAAATATGAAAACGCACATTGTGTCTTATATCATTTTAAATAAATGTCAGTATTTATTGAATTTATAAATTAAATTCTACATCAAAAACAAAGTCTTATTTATGTATTGTTATAATTTATTAAATTAAAATCGTTAGTAATACGGTCGCCTTATAAATAAACACGGACGATGAAGTTTTCCTGGTTTCCACGGTGTCTAATAAGCATCAGACATTTCCCCCAAACCCTATTTGAGAGAATCATTATTTTCAGGAAAATTTATTGTCGACTGTAATCTTGCGATTCCAAGTATTTTGGTTCTCGTAGGCATTGCTACAAAAACAAACAGAATTTCTGTTGACAAGTGTAATATCTCTGTTTTTATGTTTCGATGATTAATTGTCTTCTGTATTATATTTTATATCATCAAGTTACTTATGAATATTATGCTTTGTTAAATAATTATGTAAATTTTGTCATTGGTAATAAATAAGTGGCAAGAATTCGCGTAAGTTTTTACTACGCGAATGAGCCATACATAAAATAGTTATCTGTATAGTACAATATATGGATTCTTCTACCATATCCGTTTCCTATACGAAACATTGATGATTAATTTGTAATATTATCACATGGCTCTTCCAAGCATCTCTGTCACCCGCCAGCCGTCTTGCAGGTCATGCTAGCATTCCTTGGTTCCACCGAGTACGTCCTATAAATGGTACTCGCTGGTTTTTGGAATCTCACCGGTTGGAAAAATAAACAAACAGGGCTTAAGATTTACGGAAGCATTTGTAGTGCGTGGCCTAGCCAGTTCCAGCACCGCAGCATAACTTTAAAGATTACATGGGAGTGCCCACTCCCTTTCCACGTCATCCCCAGTATGCGATGCAGGCATCTGTTTTCAAAGCTCGGTACACAGTTTTTCTGAGACTTTGTTTGAAGTTTGAGTTTGAAAAAGGTATAATTTTGTCTGTCTGGAACCGGCAACATTTTTGTGATCGTTCAAAAAAATATGATAACCACATCATATAGTAATGCCTAAGAATTATATGATCGAGAAAAAATACCAGTTATTGTAACTATTAAGCCATTCTATCTGGTTTCTTTAGAAACGAATATTATTACTTAAAAATGGGGCGTCATATGGTGGGGTCATTATCTCTTTGCCACTACATGAGATTCTGTAAATATGGATTTTATTTTATTTTCAATGAAAATTGTGTGCGTGGGAACCTTAGTCTTAGATAATTTGTATTAACTTTCAAACTTTTTTATCATGTTCGTTTTGAAAGTGAATCATATAAACCTCTAATGTAAAAGCTTAGCTTGAAAGATTGTTTTTAAGCAAATGTTTAAAATATTTGACAATTATTCTTGCATCTTTGGCTTTTTTCTAATCTGTCTTTATCTGCAGGACTCAAAATTCAACCTTCAGTATTAATAAGCACGCGCTCTTATCAATCAGCCATCGAAAATAGAATTGGAAAAATATAGCTATATCCAATTATATGTTCCATTATCATTATATTTCCGTGTCAATTACTACAAGTCAGATAAAACATTCATTGAATTGGATAAACGAAATATATTCAGAGATCGATACGGTCCACAAGTTGCAATGAAATGTAATGCCCATAAAACTCTTCGAAGCACACACATAGGAATTCACTCGACCGCGTTGAGTACTGAAGCTGAGCAGTTCCCATGTGTATAAATGATTTGCTTTATTCATAGTGATTTGAAAGTAGATCGGTTTTTTGGACTCCGAATCAGGTGAAATACGTCCTTAAAATGGAAAGGGTTCAAAAAAAATTTGAGGGTTCTGTACTTGGGGTATGTGAATATCAACTGTGGAAAGGAAAAATGACGTAACATTTACAGAACTACTTTTACAAGAGGTACGAAAAAGTTTACTTAGTGGTTTTGAGTCAAAATCAAAATATTTAATAGACACAGCCTTGAAGTGCACGAAGACGAAAATTGGTAATTTATTTACCCAATCTGATATTAAGTTAATAGGATATTTAAGAAAAATTAATATAATGATGCCGAGAAATTCCTTTTCCCTGGTTGCAAATTTTACGGTTCTTAACTTTTTTTAAATTAAAAGCTAAATGCTAAACTTGGATAATAATTCGGCATTTGCAGCTTACGCACCTTTGATGGGACGTGTATTAAGCTATATACAATATATTATCAAAAAAATCAATTTCGAAAAAAATTAGGGTAACGTCCTTTTTTCTTTCCACAGTCAATATTATCTCTGTTTGTATCCAACTATTTTTATTTTGCGTATGCTTTTTTAATGTAACTCAAAATTTAGTAGGAACATACGAGTATATATTTGGCGACACATTATTAAATGCTTAACTCTCGGAAAAAATATTGTTAAAAAATAATATACGAAATATTTGATATTACATTGTTTTTCACCAACTCTTTCGCATTCTCCTATCATATTTCAATTAAAGCGTATGATTTGGCATCTATACGATGTTCTGGTGCATGTTAGTCACTTTGCATTCTCGAAGGTCATGTAAAAATCCTTTAATACCGCTGAGTACATTTAAGCCTAGTACCTGACGGTCTTCCAAGACACCAAAATTTCACCAGTCAGAAGAAGAATTAAGGTTTTCTGAAGATATACGCAGTACTTGTTCTAGTTAGTCCGAGTACCGATGCATGATTTTTAAAGTGCCAAGGGGCTGCTTCATCATTTCCTTTATTGTACTTCTCAAATCAACCTACGTAATCCCTCATTTCTTTTAAATATACAACAAAACTGACAAGTGTTGAGTATAAGCTATAAAATTATTTTTAAAGAGAATACCTCTCTGTTCAAATGTAAGCAATTTATGTTTGAAGCATTTTGGTGGATTACTATTTTTATATATTTTGCATTGGTCATGGTTATGACGGGTTGAAATTTTAAAGCAACAAAAAATTGATACGAGTAATGTATATTAAAAAACAAAAAATTAATGGCAATTAATTTGGTTGGAAGATTAGTTAACAATTAATCTCTTTAAAATAATTCTAAATATTTTTATACAAACATGCCCTGGAGCGGCGTTGAAACAACATTTATCTCCTTTGGTTTAGTTCTTCAGTAGATGAACAAGGATATTTAAAAATCGATTTGAACTCTAGGTTGTAGCTAATATTTTTATAACTGTGTAGAACTTTTTATTTAATGTAACTTTAATTGAATACAACACATTGAATCATCGAAATAATTTAACGAATAAATATTAATCAATCCTCGTTTAAGTAAAGTATTATAATACTTTTTAACAACATATTAAACTTCATATTATATTATTATTGCTTTGTTTTTGGTTTTATTTAAGTATACACTTATGTTATTTTTATCTTAATCAATACGCAACGCTTAAAAACTATTTTAAATTTGAATGCTTGTTTGTATTTCAAGTTTTAAATAAAACTTCATCAATCGGTAGTATTTGTAAATGAGCAAAGCTAATTAAAAGTTTGGAAATGCACTGCCAACAAAAATACATAAACAAATTAGTTTGAGAACATTTTTTCTGCATCATTAAAAAAAGCCATTGAAGAAATAATTCAGCCGATGTTGAAGCGGTTTGAAATCGAAAAAAAATATTGAGTTCATAAAAATTCACAAACGCCCGCATTGAGTGGCCACTCGATAAGAGATGTAGGAAATTGCAAGCTCACTAACAAAGGTAACACACAGTAAAAATATAAATGCTATAATATAACTCATTAAACTTTTCACCCATTACATAGTCGATTAAGCCCGAGATAAATGGGCCCAATCTAGTCGGTTGAATTCATATGGAAAAACTCAAAGTGACATAATGGCATTTATACAATTTATTACCAACAATTGATATTCGATAATATATCAGACTACGCTTTTGGGTAAATTTTTAGTTGGGGTATAATTAATTAATTTAGATATATCGGCAAGTTGTAGGCCACGAAGAAAAAATGTAATAAACGGTAAAAGAGAAAATAAAAAAGTAGTGTATATATTAAAAAAAAAGCTATGTACATATCTGTATCTTACTGTTGTTTGACTAATGACGCTCCTCGAATATGGAACATTCGATTGTACACAACTTTATGACTTCGTAAATGTAAAACGGACGGATTTTCGAGAATTCGAAAAGCTACCTCGAGCTTTTGCGAGGATCGGCTTAGTCAGAGTTGAAAGATTGGTCAATCGATCGTTCTTCTATTTCAAAAATATTGTTTTGAAAGATAAAATCCGGATCGTAAATAAATAACGTAATAATACTTATGAAAATTATAAATCATGAATACTTGATTTTTAACGATTTTCCAGTGGTTCAAATGATTAATAAATCGTTAAAATGATCAATTGTTGGACGTTGACTTGAGAGTTAAACTGGTGAGAGTTGATCGGGTAAGTAGTTGAGTCAGAAAAAAATCCAAGCACGTAACACGGCTGTTGTTTTGAGTAATGTTCTAATACGACCTAAAAGAAAATTTTTACCTGTTATTGAAAGCCTATGAGTGTATCAACGAGTATTGGCATAACTTTTTTCTATGTTATATTTAAAATTATTCGATAAATAATAGATACAGCTTATTTTTGCAAGAATTTGCTGTTAAGCAATTGCTCAACCCGGTGGGTTTCCAGTCTTGCAATTTTGAATCTTTTCAAATCCAGCGAATGTAGGAATAGAAGCAATATCCGGATCCGAAACGCATTCGCTTACTTATCGACTATCGGCAAATATCTTCATATTGTAGAGACTCATACACTCCACTTTCTCAGTAGAGTATTTTCATAGTGTGTAGATCCAAATGCTTCGATTTCAGAACGAATATAGTGAAAAATAGACAACAATAACAATTAAGAACGAAACTAAATGTAATTACATTTATAACCTTCAGATTTGCCATACAAAACTTAATAAAAATGCGAAAAAATGACAATGTAATTTAAACATTAAAATAAAAATTTCGACTGAATCGATAAATGTCAAAAATTATCATCTCCCAAGACAATTTTCAAATATGTCTGTATTATTTGAAATAATTTAAATAAAAGTACTCAACGCAGTGTTAATATTAACAGATGGATAATTGAAACTGAAAGGGTTGAAATTGAAAGTTGAAATGCTCTTATTATTAAAATGGATTCAAATCCCATTATTATGTAAATTTCTGCCAAGATACCGAAGTAATAATCTCTTCCCCGCCGATCTTTCTAAATACATTGATTGTTATTATATTGAAATTCAAGAACATCTTTACAACAAGATTTGCACTGAATCCCGGAATTATCGAATATAATGATAGAACCTCTACAGCGTTTATCAAATAACTAAATTGATGGGAAAATTATTGAAAGTAAAATATCGACCGTGGAAAAGAAAAAGGACGTAATCCACATAGAACAAATTTTACAAGAAGCAGAAAAAATGTTTATTCAATGATTTTGAGCTAAATTAAAAGTATTATATAGAAATACAGCCTTGAAGTGCATGCATTTTAAAGTTCATATTTTATTTACACAATGTGAACATAATTTAATAAGTTATTTCAGAAAAAACTAAATTAATTGATTAGGCAGAAGCTCTTTTCGTTGGTAGCAACTTTTACAGGCTATCCTTTTTTATACTTTAAGACTAAATTTAAACACTAATTCCACATTTTCAGCTTATATTGTTTTGATAGAACGTATATTAAGTTGTATAAATTTTGTTTTGAAAAGATGAGGGTTACGTTTATTTTTCTTTCTATAGTCTATATTATCAAACATTATTTCTGACTATAAATTAAATATAAGCAGACGAATACGTTCCTGTTTTAAGTATTCAATTATATTATTATTTATTTTAAAAAATGTCAACAAAATACATTTAAACGTAGATAAGCATAATAAATATAAATTGAATTAATTTTCAATGGAAGTTTCTAAACTGTTCACCAAATTTCATATTTTGATTTTTTCATTAAACCCTTGCCATAAATACTTTGCAATGATATATCGTAACAGTTAGAAATGCTAAGAACAAAAGCTTTTGTCCAACAATTTCAAATTATATGGACAATGCCTGAAAAAGGTAGCATGCTAAAAATATAATGGCATATTAAAATTAAAATTTAATAAAATAGTTCACGTCATTGCAGCCAAAAAGTGAACCAAAATAATTTAAAGTTGATTGTTTCGAATTATTAGATATAATGGAAAATTATTTTTATTGTTTTTATATTTTTGGCCCGTATTTTATATCAGTCTGAAAATCCTCTGCTCTTTTGTCAACTATTTAATAAAAAATAATTTGATCCTTATTTTCATTTATACAAGTGACTTATCTGAAGTTTGCGATTTCATGAAGTGTTTCATTATATTCAACTTAACCATCGATGTATTAAGTTGTTTCACAAGTTAGAACGTATTTGTGATATTCAAACTTTTTCTATTACTCACTAGCTGCTCAATCAAGTGAAAAATAATTTGTCAAGACATGTCTTCACATTGCGGAGATTCAATACTCCGTTGTTTCGGAGCGGACATCTTCTCACTGTGTAGTTCCATTTATTTCAATTTCGGAGCGGATATGATAAAAAAAGTTTCCAAACCACATTAATAGATAAATTTAGTTGATCATATCATTTACTCCGCTAAAATATCACATATAGTATAAACGGTATTTTGAACTGTGTGTATTGTATTAAAATAGCATACGCAATAAAAACGTACAATACTTTATTTATCTATTTGACTAGCGTCCATGTTATTATTTATTACAATTTTTGATTCGTTTTAATTCAAATGAGAAAGTCAGCAACCGTTTTATTATCAGTATTATATTATAAAAATATCTCTATACTATGTTCGTTCCTAGAGCGGAGCATATGGATCGACACAGTGTGAAGATATCCACTCCGAAAGTGGATTATATGGATCTCCGCAATGTGAAGACGTATTGAAAGATTATTTTTCACGAGAATT
>JAGVSQ010010523.1:0-12849 GCA_022683975.1 Rhyacophila evoluta
AAAGAATAATCTAGTGGAAGCGGGTGAACAAACGCATTTTGTGGAAATGGAAAAAATGTATTATTCATCAACCTATATAGTCACCGATCTAGGGCTGAGTATTAAAAAAATATAGGAAAAGGACCGTTTAAGTAACCGCCTAAACAGTATTCACACAAAAGAATAATAATCCAGCGTACCTAACAAAAGGATCGATAAAAGGAAAAGTCACACAAAATAAGGGAGACGGATTTGCTTAAAGTGAAACCATTATGTCTATGAAAATTGCTGTTGTTTGTAAAGATATACTGAGCTATGACTGTTAAATATATTGTAATTTATTTTAGCATTACATAGAGTTATGAAATAATAGAATAAGATTTATCCCGTAAATAAGTAAATAAATATTTTTTTTCAGTGTTTAATTGTATAGTAAACCATGAGTTATATATAAAAATGGAGCATGTAAATCGGTAAAGATTATTTTTTTTCAACTATCTAATCACTTAACTCACTGGACTTTCAAAATTCATTTTATTTTCAATTTCATTCAACAAATTGTTCGTATTTAATTGTTGTACAGTTATAATCTCTGATGAAATAGTGCTCGTGCTTACCGACTCATCTATGTTATAGTATCTGTTATTAGAAATTTTTGTAATAGAGCTTGTTTAACTCTCTCAGTGGGCTATTTTTCTTAAATTCTCTCATTTCAACTATAAAGAATTACTTTTGCTTACTTTTTTTCATATTTAAATTATACTATTATTCTCATGTAGATTTTCTTATGTACAATTATTGTTATGTCATATTTTAAATGCTTGAAATTCGTGATTTATAATGTTATTGAAGTAATAAATAAATTATTGAACATATTAATAAATTGGCTGCCAAAACACAATTTGGATAATATATGCATGGTACATCATAATACACAAAACAAGACAGTGGCGAGTTAGTGCAAATATAATATAATAGTATACACATAGAAAAGAGAGATATTTTAAATTTTCCATTAAAATTGTACTTAGATAATTACGATTAAATTCTTTTTAATTGAAAGACAGTGAGGAACATGGCTGAAAAATATAAAAAAGAGTTTATCGTCAAGAATAAGTAAATTTATTTTATTTTCTTTCTAGACCATCGATCACATATCGCAAAAATTTCTAAATCCATTGTGTTTCAGTTCGCGTTATTTTTCTTACATACAACGAAGAATGTACGTACACGCGTACAGAAAATATAATGACACAGTATAAATGTGTATTTTTCGCGGGCGCTTTTCTCGCCCTTTTCCGCGTTGTCGCGACATTCATTTAAAGTTGGAAATTGCTTCTTCCGTGAGACTCTGATGGGCTGTAAATTGGACAAAGCCAGAAAAGGTGCTCGCCTGCGCATGACGCTTCTGTACTATGCCTAGAACCCTAAAACGTTATTGGTAATCTATTGATATTAAATATAAAAACAATCTATAAATCTCAATATCTTCAGTTGAAATATTTATTTCTAAGTATATTCAATTAATTTAACTACTCGTATTTGATTAAACCTGTTTTTAAACTTTCAAATACCTTATTTTATAATACATGTATTTTCATGATAAAACTACATATTCCAACAGTTTTGTTGGCATATGTTTTGTTACTTCCTAAAATAGTAACTTTAGTTAAATGATAGCAGTACATTTAAATACATTTAGAATAATATTTATTAAATTTAAATTAATTACTATCAATAGACTCAATAACACGAAATGTAAATCAATGGAAATGCTTATGTCAGATGTTGGTCATTTTGAATGGTTTCAGCAAGTTTTTTCAATAAAATACTGCAATAGAAAATTTTTGTTGCAAATAACTCATCAATATTTTAAAATATCACCAGATAAAAATGATTTACAATACAAATCACTTACAATTGATGTATTTGAAATTATACACTTCTAGCCACTACAGAATCATGAAAATATTATTATAAAAAAATACGTGTCTCCCATACTTCAAGTATGTTATGACGTTTTTATTATATTGCCGTACGCGTATTGATTTAAATAAAATGTAAACTTTTGCATAAATCGGTTTGTATAAAGCATTTTCAGTTTATATTACGTAAATATATTATAATGGTTATCCATAGAGATTTATTTCATTCTCGGTATGATTAATTAAATAACGAACTTATATTTGACACTAGTTTATGCAACATAAAATATAGCTTATCTTCACAATGCCATATGATAATACGATGATATGTAATATAGTGAGTATCTATAGGGAATACCGTGAAATGACCTTTACGAAACCTTGCCGTTAAGCTCTAAGTTTCACATCAAGACATTTTATGAGCGGGTTTCTGAAGGATTAAGACTTTCTAACAAACTTACTTAAAGCCGCAGTACTATGTTATTTCTTCATTAACCCACATCTAAGTATTTTATATTTATATTAAGACTAATCTGTGAAACTTTGTTAGTTTGTAACGTATAAAAAATATGAAATAACATCACCGTAAGATTGAATTTTGTAAATACAATTTTCAAAATCAGTACAATAATATGAAGTGTTAAATATTTGCGCTACATTTATATTATGATGTTTTTCAAATCTCGCAGATGAAATGGATTACAGATACATATGTATTCATAAGAGTCGGTGGGAAAGAAAAACTACTGCTTGCGGTGGGACGATGAAATATGACACGGCTTGGACAGGTGTTGTGAAATATGAGCTCTTTTTTCCAAGTGACACTCAAACGGAAAATCTAAAATTGAGATAAGCCAAACAATGTTTTGAACCACAGGGTTATTGTATATTGAAGAATATTTAAAGAATTAATTATTTGATAGTCTTTCACAAAAATTCACGTATACAAGATATGTTAATTTATGATATATCGTCGCGGTGGAGCGAAAAGTCACTAACTACCATTTATGATAAAAATGAGTTAGATTTGACAAAGTAAACACTTTTGAGCTCTGTACCTATGCGTAAAATCGATTAATAACAATTTAAACTCGAAGAAACTCAAAGATTTTATTTATTTAAAATTGCAATTACAAACCATCCATTATCTCAAAGCTGTAAATTTGTTAGTTCATGGCATTTTGTTCCACGGCGATGATATGTTGATTTTATTAAATGTGTACTGTTATATTTAGCATATTATTTATGTAAAATGGTCTAATATAAGAAAAAATCATCAAAGCATCACATAAATAATTTCTGATTTTTAAGGTTTACAATGCGTTGTTATGAAATCATAAACAATCGCACAGTACTGGCAGAGTGAATTTTGTTTTTAAGAATGAAATATTATTATGCTCTGATCATTTGTAACATGGCTGCATTTTGAAGACGTTTTATATCGGTTGTGTTGTTTTCGAATTCCAAAAATAGAACAATCTGTGGAATACTTTCAAATACACCACCATTACATACTGGAACTATAAAGTCAGCTAGCTCGAAAATATTACTGGATTTGTTTTTATAAAACGACGTATGATTTTCATAAATAGTCTTATTTACTGTTTACATTTCTCTTCTCCGTAAAGTTTTCGCTTCAAAATGTAGGGTAATCGATATCGGTGCACAAGCGAGTATAATTTAAATCACGCCCTTAATTGCAAAATACTTAGATGCAACCGTATCAATTTAGTACGGCTGAATATTTTGAATTGTCAAACAATCACTTCTTAAAACTGTAAGTTATTGGAGAAATAAATTTGTATCTGTCTAAGAATGTAAAAATATACTAAAAAAATATGTAACACAATATAATATAAGGAAGAATTTTGTTGAAAAAACACATTACTAATTTATGAAGAAGAAACAAGATAAAAAATTACTGAGTAAAATAAGGCAGATAAACAACAAAAATATGTTTTAAGCATTTAAGGATTATAAATATTAGTAAGAAGACACACATACAAAATATATATAGGTGTATTGTCGACAAGAATGTATTAGTATGAATACTCATTAAATCAAAAAAGTAAGATAAATATACCCGAGCGGATGTTTTGCTTTTAATCTAGACGTTAAACCTTTGTAAATGGAAGCAAACGTTTTTTCTCTTTGAAAACCTTTCTTTTTTCTTTTTTGAATGTTTGCGTAAAAACATATAATGTTAAAAAGAGACTTTATCAGAAAACACGTGAGTACATTTCACAGAGGTATCCATTTGAGAGTACGTATAAAAAATGTGGATACTCCATGATACTAAATGTTTGTGAATTTCGCATTCCTCCAGATGGAACTGACGTATTATTATTATCACATACGTCAAAAGTATATAATAATATCAGAAGTTTTGAAATTTTTTAGATAAAGTAAATTAAAAACAGACAAGTTGTTGTGATTGCCATACAATGCCAAATGATCAACTGTCATAAATCATGTATTATATATATATGGGTCTGGGCATACGGTGGTATGATTTTTTTCGAAATGAGAAGGTAAGAGAACGGACTATGCAGCCACTTATCACTGACAAAGTGAAGCTGCGAAAACCAGACCTGCTTATTTTTTAAGCCAACCGGTCGTCGGCGTCCCGAAAGGCCACTAAATACTATCTATAGAATGTATTCGGCGGAGTTACGTGTATGACCTGGGAGGATGCAAAAATACTGGCGGGCGACAGACACTCTTGGAAGCGGCACGCGGTGTCCATATGCTCCACTTAGGGACCGAACATGGAAGAAGAAGAAGAAGGGTCTAACCAAGAAGATGTATTCTTTTTCTCAAAACCCATTAGTATATGGTGTAAAATTTTTCACCGTATAATTATCGTTTCAAAATTTACATACGAAGACTGTTTCGACTATTCACTTAAGTCATACACCCTATGTCTGAGATTAAGAACCTATCAAATAATACAAAAGCATATGCTCTAATTACTGATAATACAATAGTTCATATTTGTTTTAAAAAACGAGTACGTGGTCTTTGATACTACAATTTTTATAAGATACTGCATATCGTCGTATTACTGGCAAAAGACGTTAAATTGAAAGACTGAGTTTTGAAAAAATCGATTTTTAATGTTTGAATCTCTCTTTTACATAGCTTTACGGAAATTTCTTAATGTATGATGATTATACTTTGAGAAATTGTCGTAAAATCTATTTAACAGGGGATTCAAACATTAAAACTCGATTATTTAAAAACTCACTTTTTAACTTTAACGTATTTTGCCAGTAATACGACGATATAATTGATCATATTGTGAGTTTGGTTACAAGCGAGAGCGAAAATTAGGCGAAAAATATAAGATTCGTATATACGTAAAAATGAAGAAAGAGAGTTGAGATTCATCTATTTCTAGTTATATAATAATTGTTATAATATATCTCGTCGGTGGTAGTTTGTTAGTGTCAAGTAGACATCTGTGAGGAGGTGACAAAATGATTGTGGACTCACCGTTATGCACGAGCAATGTGGAATCTCTCGCCAAGGCAAGCTCAGAATCTGTGAGCGTCGCGTCGGATGCGTTTTCGCTGGTCGGGGTATCTGAGAGGCCACTTCTCGGTTGCCCACGTGACACTCCCCCGCCGCAGCCGCCTGACCCGCACGACCCCTCGCCTTCGGACCCGCTTACACTATACGCCGGGTAGAGACGACCCCTGCCTGGAAAAAAAATGAAAATAGTTAAGTTATATATTTATTGTTACAAATAAAAGCTTGGCATGAAATTAATTAGATCATCAAAAAAATTAGATTGTACTCATTTAAAAAAAAAAAGTCTAATCTATTGATTACGTGCCACGTTAATGAGTTAATCATTAATCAAAAAAAATGTAATCATTTTTCTTTTGAATTTTTGATTTTCTGAAAATGGAAAAAGTCAATGCTATTTTTAATGGCAAGAAACGAAAACAACTTATGATTAAATTTACTAAAAATCTTAGAACGAAGCAATATAAGTTCATAAAAATAGAAAATGTGCTTTTTTGTGCAACATATGTATACAGTAAATGTTTAATAATAAATAAAATTTTACAATAATATGTAAATTAATGCGAATCTTTATATTATGGCAGTTTGAGTATGTTAAATATATAATTTAAAAAATTCCAAAAACATAAACAAAGTACATGCGAAAACATGTTTATTGATATATTAAAGAAGATGATCAAACAGAGTCCTGGAAGCATCAAACACAAAAATACAAAAAAAAAACCTCCTCCTTGGATGTTAGGCAAACAACAACAAGAAAATAATTTGACCGTCGGCTATATTGGATTTCCAATGGACCGAGCCTTTCATCATAATATCTCACAATTAGCCAGAAGAAAGTATCTTCTATCATACTGTTCAATTAATTTGTAAAAAAATATTAATTAGGGCCTGGGGTGTAAAATATTCTTGAAATGAACTGTTAAATATTTAAAAAAATGCTTTGCGCTGCCATACATTACAATATCATATAAATGGGTAAAGTATTTCAGTGATCACTTATCTTAAGCTACATGTCTTCTGCTTTTTTATTAATTAAAAAAATATCAAGCCCTTGAAAACATACGTGGAATGTCTCGGGAGTAAATGAAAACTACCCAAGATTAAGGTTGCTACGAACTTAAGTGTGCTGAAGTTAAAAGAAATAATATGATAGAAAAAAAGCTTATTGAAAAAAAAATGGAGACTTGTTTGGTCAAGCATTTTTTAAAAGCAATGAAATTCGCTCTTTTGGCAACCAAGTCGGATGGCCCGATGGGTCCAAAAGCTGGTTGGACCGTCTTGACTAACTCTTCCCGCTCTGTACACATTCTTAGATATTCCCACAGAATTCCGGGGACCCCGAATATTCATAGATTTCTACTTTCGTACATTCGTAGGAAAACATCTACTGTCGTCCTAGTAATTGATAAAAAATGGGAATTCGCTCTAAATTATAAAACCTTTCGTGGATCCCCAATATTGTTAGCAGACGCCCAAATTAATTTTAAGTTGGTATGTACCCCTGTGTGGTCAGTACAGACTACTTTGAGAATCACTGCCCTACACGATTTGGTCATTAGTTTTGATGATTATGTATCAATATTATCCGATATAATGATTATATAAATATTCTATAAGTATAAATTAGTATTTTATTTTCACAGGGTCCGCGGCGATAGCGGAGCCATCTGGTTTAAATACAATGTACTGAAGACAACGGTAACTTAAGTTGGATTCTTGTATATTATGTGCTTACTGAAAGATTGAGTTGCTCTGTGTTTGAATCATATTTTATATTGCGGACACATTATATTATTTAATCATATAAATTAATATATGTTAGGCAGTTTTATTGGGATTACCTAAAATATAAATAACACTTATGTAGAAGAGACCGTAAGTAGTTTTGAAATTTGTAAAAAAAATAATTGACACTTTTAACACTTTTTAATTAAATTAAAAACTATTATTAAATATATAATATGAATAGGAAGGCTTATAGACTCTCCAATGTACGATTATTCTGAAAATTTATTCAAGGGTATTTTGGAGGAAGAAGTATAAAAAAATATTGAAAGGTTTCCTTTTACTTAGCTAAAACACACCGGTTGCTTTACGCTTTACCTTTCTTACTGCTCACTTGAAATAAGAAAAAAAAGAATAATAAAGAAGAAGCCGACTTCATTAAGAAGCAAATATACATTATGTAAAACAGTAAGGAATTGCTTTTCTTATAAATCGAGTTAAGATATTTACTCCTAAAATACAAATAATGTTTCTTATCTTCCACAAACACGAGAAAATTCATTATTAAAGCTCTAAATATATTCGTATAAAATGAGTCATTTTCATTTAAAAGAAAAAGCTTATTAACAAAACAAATATGCTTTTACATGAGGAATAATGAGGTACATATTACTAATATTGAAATTGTGTATTGATTTTAGTTAAACATTTTCCACATAATGAATTAATTTTCATTGAATATATTGATTTATAAATTTATTCTTACTATAATATATTAAAGAACCATATGCTAAAATAGTGCGTATCTTTTGCACAAGATGATTTTAAAATCTATATTTGAAAATATTTAAAATTGATATAATCATTACACTGAATAATTATTTTGCACTTAAATATAAACTCTTTCAGCCAAATCAATTCAAGTATTTATTTATAAAAAGGCTCTAATGACATTGGTTATTTTAAGAAAATATTAATAATTTGTTATAAGCGCTTTCAATTAAATACTCGATATTGATTTAAGTTCGAAATTTAAAAAATATGTAATATAAAAGATAAATCATAAAACATTCATATCTAAATATTTGAGCTGAAGATTGTATTTAAATTTATTATTCTATTAAGCTATGTAGCATAAATTCAAATGTGAACAAAATAGTATGTATAAATATATAATCTTGTTATTAAAAAAATATCTCAAAGAGTGTTATAATATATGAATATTCTCTGAATTATAGGTAAAAACTAATTATTAAATTATTTTTTTTTACGTAAATGTATAGTTATAAATAATCTTTCAAATAAAAAATGTATGAATGACGTTATGCAATGTTCAGATATTGAGCTGTATTCCCTAACGAACGAACACCGTAGCTACGAAATTAGCTACGGCGTAGACCGACGAGCGCTAGCCATACAGCCGAAATGTTTGTTCATCACATAATCCACGTAGCAGCCGTGTATTTTCACGCATGATGATACAACTTATCCACCCACTGTGTACTGCTAATCAAATATTTCTCCCTACTCGGTTTGGCAGAGGTGAACACCACGAATGATTCGTCGACAGAAAATATTTTCACGAGAACTCACTAATTAACGATTCACACGCATATTAACACACTCTAGAAATACAATTTTTTTTTAATTTACATGATCAATCTTCTACAAAAACACTTGAAAAATATGTTTTATATATGTTATGTGACTTAAAATATATCCACACCATCAAACCTCAAAAATTTGGACGATGATAGTTGATATTATTACGAGAATCAAATGTCAATCATTCTTTCCAATACCATAATGAATTTGATAAACATCTGCCAAAACACATCAATGCCTTGAATTTATTATTGAGCAAATGTAATAAAGTTTAATCATTATTATTAGACAAATATTAAAATCGACAATTTGGCGCATTTAAAATATAGTAAAAATGTTCATCATTATAAAAATATTTATGAACCGAATTTTGACTAAGCATCACTTCATTAAACCTAAGGTTGGTATTTTTTTTTAATCCTATCTTTTTCTATAAAATTTAAAATTAAATTATAATTTTAGCATTTATTATTTCTTGTCTATGTCCGCTCGAAAAGTAAAGTATAAGAGTCTACACAGTATGAAAATGTCCATTTTGAAAGTGAAGTATATGGATCATCAAAATACAAAGACATATACTGACAGATTATTTTTCACGAGAACTAGTTGCCAGAAAACTCTTGCTCAAACCAACAGACATACAATCTTCCATTTTGGATTTTTAAAATCCAACAGATGTGGGAATCGACCCCGAATTACCCGATTTGACAGACATTTACTGTGCTGATGTTTAAGTTATTCTGATAATTATTAAGTCTGACAAATAAAAAATTTCATAGTAAAAATATTCATAAAATATAAATAAAATTCATTCCCAGGATAAAAAAAGAGTAGAAAGTAAAATAAGTGGATTGATTCAAATATTGTAATTGCAAATGCTTTTCTGAGTTAGTGTAACTCCTCACCGTTTTTCCCGTTGATAAACTGTCTGGGTACGACTATTTCATGGTCTTAAACGAACCATCGAGCTTGCCGACACCTTTAGTTAGTTAACCGACATTTTAAATTAATTACGTCGTCAACCGTTGCTCTACCGATGAATGCAAAGTGAACGATTTCGTGACGGATTTACATAAAAATAGCTACCGCGGTGTGAATTTAGATGAAATATATATTTATTTAAATCCAGGTAACCACGATGAAACATCATTAAATAAGTGGATCATTGAATAAACTGTAGTAAAATAACGACCAGTAAAACAGTGAAAATAAATATGACCATGTTGTATTACAATTTTAAATTAAAACCATTATTGTTTGATGTGAGTTGTTTATTCAAAAAAATCTGTAAAATCATCAGTAACAAGTATATAATTATGTTATCATGTATTAATTTGTATAAAAATAAATGGTAATCTGGAAAATTTTTCTGAATTCTAAAGTTCTGGCGCGAATATTTATTCGATTGTAATTGTTTTTTTTAAGTAGGCAAGAGTTTATTAACTACAGTTAGTTATCGCATACATTACAAAACATATTAATTTATCAAAAAGACTAAAAAATGTAATTGCGAGTTTTGGTGACTTACATATTTTATGTATGACCAAGTTAATGTAACCAAGTAAAGTAAAGTAAAGTGTAATTTATATATATGCAAATTTTTCCAATCAGTAAAAATAATATTCAATGGCAACTTTTGGCCTTGATGAAGTCGAGTTGAATAAAACAAAATGACTTCGAAAATCAAATATTCCTGTTTTCAAGGAGACGGTATTCTGTGATGAAATAATCTCCGAGGCTTTCGGCTCAAATATAAAAGTTATAGATTTTTCCAGTGCTTTCATAAACTTCGGCACTAGCGCTCTTTTCAGACTTTTCCCAATCGAATCATTTATTACACTAATAAACCGAACCCACCCCACTCGACAAAAGTTTAGCAGGGAAACGAACCTGAGACGTCGGCAGGCAGGCAGCGCCTCGACGGCGGCCGCTCAAAGCTCTCGACAAACTTTTTAATTTATCCACACCGCGTAAGTAAATAAATACATACAAAACCTCGAGCCGCTTGGAAATAGCGCACTAATAGTTGTACCAATGCCACGTGATATATTTTCATATTCTTTATGAAAAAATGTTTATTTACTGTCAGATGTATTAACAACAAAATAAAATGAACGTCACAAAACATATTTCATATCGACTATGGATAGGACGTTACCCTGAGTTTTTTTTTTTAATTGAATATTTTTTCATAATCACAATGTATACAACTTAATACACGTTTTATAAATAGTGTAAATGCTGCAACTGCCGATTAATATAAAAAATTAGCGTTTAAATTTAAAAGCAGAATGGTCAAATTTGCGACTAGGAAAAACGTCTTCTACAACATAATTTTATTGGTTTTTCTTAAATAACTTATTAAAGTACAATCAGGCAGGTAAAAACAACACCACTTTTAGTCTCCGTGTACTTCAAGGTTGTGTCTTATTAGTGTATTAACTTTTGCCCAAAATCATCAAATACGCGAGTTACGTCCTTTTTCCTTTCCGCAATCGATATGTATAGTAGATTTAAAACAAGTACACAAAGTAAACGAAGGGCTTTATGATTATTTTAGGGATTTTAAGATAATATTAGTGTATTTGATACAGTGAAATAGGTATAACATATTGAATAACATAAACATCTTGACACAAAATTACTTATACCATGTTGGTTTATATTGATTATGATGCTCATTCAAAGATCAATGATTTTTGAGTGTATATATATAATGATAAAAATATATTCCTTAAGGAATAATCCGGCGATAAGTCACAGTTCGTGAATTGGTAAATAGTTTGTAATATACAAACTGATTAGCGACGGAGCGCACTCTACTAGTTAAAGCGTACTGTGCTCAGTTGAAATGTAAAGAAGCAAGACTTTACGAAGGAGAGTGACGAACCGTTTGATGTATGATATTTATTATTCATCTGTCTAAAAGTTAACATTTAATTTCAGCAAATGATATGTATTGTTTAGTTAAGTTTTTTGATTACAATTGCGAAACTATGCATACTTTTTAAAATGTATCTAAATTTCACGATCGAGTTTGCCTTAATAAAAATAAAAAAATACTAATTCAATTATGTGGAATCTTATTGTATAAAATATAATATCATTGATACTAAATATAAGGAAAATTTAATTTAATAATATGATAATCGAGATTTTAGTAAGCGCACTTCGAAGCCGTATATTGCGGGTTCTTTACCCACATCTGCTGGAAAATTAATACATTCTTAAAAATCTGAGGACAACCAGTTTTTGTAAAAAAAATCTGTCGAAGCCCTACAATCTGGATACCCATATAATGCATTTATGGAATGCTTTATCTTCACGCCACTTACATGTATGTGCTTCATTTTCAGAGAAAACATAATATTGTAGTATGTATTATATAATAGTAATAATAAGTATATTGATCCAAGAAGATAAAATATGCAGAAGATACTATTATTTTTTTTTTCTTATTGGATTTCATAGCGCAAGCCAACACCAGTCAATTTTACTGTTGGGGGCAAAATTATGTGGGTCCATGAGGATTGAATATTTTTTTATTAAAATTTATTGTCAAGATAAAAAAGAAAGAAGTACTTTCCTTCAAAGAAATCTCGTAAAAAGAACACTTAAATACGACGAAGTCCATTAAATAAAGTTGAATAATGTTTAGTATAAACTCTAAGGTTTGTACTTTGGTTAAAAATACGGCGAGATAAAGAAACTCGTTAATTGAAAAGTTTTAAAAACCTTTTCAAAGACATGTTTATCTGTCTTTTTTTAATTCGCGCAAATAAATTCCCCCAGCAAAGTACATGGTATATATTTATATAAATCTACGCATAATGTTGTATTCAGTGATTCAATAAAGCATTTTATGCTAAAAACAAAAAAAAAATGCTGAAGTGAAACAACTGGGGAGCAAAAAAAAAAAATGTTTTCACTGAGACCATTAAGTAGAAAGTTTGATTGCATAAAAATAAAACGTAGCTAACTATTCAAGTGACACTGAACGTAAAGAACTTAAATAAAACAAAATATATCCGGGAATACGGGTTCGATACGCCATCTGTTGGATTTTTAAAATCCTCAAATG
>JAGVSQ010010524.1:0-12849 GCA_022683975.1 Rhyacophila evoluta
ACAGATGGGGATTCGAACCCGCATTCCCCGGATCGTTAGGCGCGCACGCTACCATCAACGCTACCGGGGAGACAAATCCTCATACGTGTTCTAAATATATCTAAAATATATCAAGTATTTCATCTGCACGAATATGTCACTTTTCAAAGCGAGTTCACTGTTCTAATATGTCATATAAAATATCATAAATCGAAAATAGTACTCAGCTTAAACTTATTTCAGTCCTATGTAGCAATTTAACAAAATGTTTCTACGTAAAATTAAAAAAACAGTCTTAAAATATTAAAAATAATATGACAGTCCCAGGAACTACAGTGTAAGAAAACGATTCATGCAGCCTTTATTTAACAACAGATAAAAGTATAACGTAAGTTTTTATTTAATAGTGTGTTTTAGTATTCTTAGAAACTTAAAATTTTTAATAATATTTGCTCTAAATTATAATAAATAATTGAAAAATATTGTATGAATGAGTGAAAAATATAATAATATGCAAATGGCATTTACAGAGCTGTAGCACCAAGAAAAGAAAAAAAAATCGCTCGTTAACATGCGTTTTTTTATTTTTTCTATATTTTGCTGAATATTGCAAGCCAAAACTATGTTTTCAATATTTTTAAAACTATAAAAAATAAAGATATTTTTTGTCTGAGACTTACAAGCATGATTTAAATTTTTCACTGCTTATACATCGATCTATGAAACAAGTAATCGTAAATAGTGATTAAATAATAAACTATTGTCACTTGTATTGAAATAACTATTTGCTATTGAAATACATCACAACAAAGAGAGTTAATATTTATTTATCAACATATGTTTAAGGTATAGCGATAAGTCATAACTTCTTTGAGGCTTGAGTTGTTAAACACTGATATAAATCTTATGGTTATAATCTTATGGTAATCTATGTATGAATAAAATACGTATATTTGACGTGAATATAGAATAAACTGATGTATATTTTCAACTATGTGGGCTGAGTTTATGAATTAAGTATAGTAAAAGTTATGGAAAAAATACGCTACGTGTTCTTAACACTATAACAATTGTATTAAGTTTATGTAACTAACAAATACTTAGAAAATTATTACGTTCATGGAGTTTTAATTTTAATAATAATTGATATGGCATCATAAGGTAACATATTTTCGCAGGCTACAAATGGTGAAAATTTTGCGTGGCGTATTTGTGTGAGATGTTTATCGCTCTTAAATCAACAAGTTGGCGCAATTCCATCGCCTGTTCGAGCAAGCCGGTGTCTTTATATTATAAAACAGTTCCACCGACACAACACCAACAATATTACTTGTGCTCCTAAGCGTGCAGAATGGCAGTTATACAAATTCGGTTAGCGAAGGCGAAGCAGTAAGGCAATCCTCAAAATGTGTTTAAAAGACACTCTATCGCGATTACTTTTTATGTCTTCTGGATTTACTTTGAATAATACTCTAACTTTACATTGTACCAAATAATACATGTATTATTTAATATTATATTTAAAAAATCTATTAATAATATTTGCGGAATTTCCTTTGACGTAGAGTGTATATATTATATAAATTTATCATCCTTTGTGACAAGAATAATTTATACTTATACTATTTTAGTACAGATACCAATATTATCGTGTTGGATTTAATTTGTTTGGTTCAGTCAAAATTAAAATAAATATTATTCAGGCGTGTTTTGATCAAAAGCATATACAAAAGAGCTGATACACATCAAAACAACCCATTTCTGAACAAAATAGTGATGTGTTCTTCTTTCCACGTTTATTTTGATATACGATTGTGATATTGAAAGCTCATAAATGGTAAAATAATATCGATTGGCATAAATTGACAACACGCATCTTACATTCGTTAAATTGTTTAAAAGGACCAAAAAACCTTATAAAAAATGAGTAATGGGACATAAAAGGAAATAAAATTTACATCTCAGTCATTTAAAATTTTATTTATTTAATTTTCACTAGTTTACCAATAATTATTTCTCATAGATTTTTTTGTTCTCATGGGCAAATGTATCATAAGTGTTGTCAATTTATAGCCTATACTTTTAATAGGTGAATGAAATCATAAAATGATTTTTTTATAGCACGATCGATTTTAAGGTGGAGGATAGTGTTCTACACAGAATGAAGATATGCACTCGGATAGTGGAATATATGGATCTCCGCAATGTGAAGACGTATTGACAGAATATTTTTCGTAAGCATTGTCTGTTAGACAATTGCTCAGCCCAATAGGCATCCAGTCCAGAATTTTTTGGATTTCTAAAATACAACAGGTAGGGAACCGAACCCGCACTCCCCGGATTGATAGGCGCACACGCTACTAACTACGCTATTGTTGATTAATAAGTGAATTTAATGAATTCAAATAAATCTGAGAAACAAATTTAAAGAAAAACTATGAAAGTTATGAAAAAAGTGAGTCTTTTTAATAAATTAGCTATTAACTTGTACCAGTGTTGTAGCTATCGAGGAGCAGTCAGAACAAATTCCGAAAAAAGTGAAAAAATTTAGCAAGCATGAGAAATAAAAAAAAACCGAAACTGTAGGAAGCCCAATCAAGGAACTGAATTCGTAGCTACACATATATGTGATATAGGCATATTTTTTATTATACAGATAAAATAGATTCATCAAATGTGAATTAGAGACGAATGTTATAGTTATATCTGTATCAATATTTACGTAGCGCTACAATTTAAATAATTAAACAAATTGAGAATCTGTTTGATGTGTATATAATCTAAATGTGCTATGTGAATGTGTGTGAGTTCAACGAAGAGTATTTTTAAAATACCATAGTAAAAAAGTATCTACAGTTCAATCACTAGGGAATTAAGGAAATGGTTTATGTTCGTATGTTCACAACATATTATACTTAATAGTACATTTTATTTGGATGAAAATTTCGCGTTATTACAATTATAATTAAAGAAGTGTTTAGTAGTTGAAAATGAGGTAATATCGAAAAAAGATCTAAATGTTAAAATCATTGATTTATAGTAAACAACAGAAAAAACAAGAATTTAGATTTTATTTATATTTTACATTATATGATAAACCACTTAGAAAAACTTATAATATATCTTTAAAAAATAGTTTTGTATTATATTCTGCCTGTGATAAAAATTCACCTAGATGACTTATCTAGATTCACAGATTTTCACGAGTATTGGTTATCAGCCAATCGTGATGCCCATTTGCTACTCAATTTTTTTTGTGCACCTACGCAACTTCAAATCACTATCGTTAGTGCTTAAGCAAGCGTATTTACCGACATGGCCACTAAGGTGACTAATATTATAATATTGATAATCAAAAGTTTAGGAACTTAGTTTCTCGTTTTCTCGTTTTTTTTTTTGTTTAGATCGCGTATGGTAAATTCGGAATTTGCCGTAATTGTTTTTCGGATTTCGACATTATATTTATCGCAACGAATTCCCGAATCTGGAAATTTCGTTTTTCAATCTCTAATTAGATTTCAAGTAGAAACATACGTATAAAAATAATGCAGCTGCAAAATTAGTATCCATGACACATTCGATTAAATTACATTCCACTATGGAAACCACCGTCTAAACTATAGTGAACTATTGCCACCGATAGCTATAAATTCGAATCACATAGCCAAACATGGATTTCAAAATAATGAAATATACAAGACTGGATACATAATAAGCTCAGAAATTAGTAATATATTTTTGTCACTTACTCTTTTGGAACAGTCGTTATTAAAATTGAATGAAGATATCGACTGTGGAAAAAATAAAGAATGTAAGCCACATAGGACCATTTTCGATGGAGATACAAATGCTTATGCCCAAGTTCAAACATTACAATGACTGTAATGAATACTAAATCTGTTCTTTTTTACTCGATATGATATTAATTTAATAAGTCACTTAAGAAAAACCAATAAAATTGATTAGCTAGAAGTCCTTTTTCCTGGTCGCAAATTTCACAGAATATTCTTTTCTAATCATAAAAGCTAAATTTATTTTTTTTGGTACTTTTAGTTTCTGTCTTTTTAAAAAAAGATGTGTAAATTTGTATATATCATGATTAACAAATAAAATATGGTTTGAAAAAATGGAGGTTATGTTCTTTTTCTTTTCCAAAATGGATATAATATTAATTTGGTTTCTTTACTGTTAATTATTTATCACTATTAGATTACAAATCCTAGTAAGCTTGCATACCAGTGTCTTAATAAATTGAATAAGTTTAAATTTAATGAAGCAACAATAAAACTATATTTTAAAATAAAACGTGTTAATTGCCATGGAATTTTTTTAAAATCAATATTATTCAAAAGCACCAATTCAATGTTTTTCAAAGTACGCTTCACAAGGTTTTGATTGAATTGAAAAAGTTAAAATTTCAATTACAAACATTATAAAAGAAGACGTCGATTAGGTTTCCTAACTTTAGTTAAATTCGTCGAAACTTAATTTTGAAAGTTCAATTCCGAACGAAAGTATTTCAATAGTCAAATGAAAGAATGAAGCCATTTTTCGGTTTGGTTCGCTTTAATTTATTTTTTCCGGGAAAGTTTGAAAAGTTTTTCTAAAATATAAATAAGCCATTAACTTTGCCTGACTTTTCGGTTCTTATTATAATAGAAGTATTGAATTCCTTAAGATATTTTGGAGAAACTATAGAACATATTCGAACATTTAATAAAAAACTACAATAAAACAAAAACAAAATACAGTATTAGTTAATGATAACATAATAAGTATATAAGTTTGTTGATTCTTTTTATATAATAATTCACGTCTAACATATATATTTAAAATAAAAATCTTCTATTTTTAATCTCTAAAAAAATCTTAAGATTTGCGAATAAAAACGCATCTATGTCCAAATGATAAATAACCCCTTGTATTTTATAGCCAAAGTAGCTGAAAGGTTAGCATATGCGCTTTGGAGTCAGAAATTGCGAAATCAAATCCGACAAATGTAGGATTTTATAAAATCCAAATTTTCAACAAAAATGTGTCAAAATTTTGCCCAATATTCAATTTTTGTCAAAAAAAGCCTTTACAATAGGTTTTTAAGTGGTTTTTTTTATACTGTCCATATTTTATACTTAAAACATGCAAAAATGATTACGATGTTTAAGTTTTATATTTTATCAGTAAAAGTTTGTGACAATTTTTAAGCTAAATGCAACAAATATTTTTATACTATATATACTATATTATATATATATATATATACTATATATCATGACTTACGAAACTTAGCATGGTAATATATTTTAGAATAAATTATCCATTCACGCAAATATATCTATATGTAATTTACGAATTTTATTTTTAGCTGCATTTAAATGAAAGTTTATATTTTTGTAATAAAAGGAATGAAAAATTTAACATTAATTTTTTGTAAAAAAAACTTGCAATTAATACATTGGCAAAGACCTCCTCTACTTGGTCAATTATTTGATACGTAACATTGAAAAAAGTATTTAGATTTAAAAATACTTAGTAGGTAGGTGTATTTAAAAAAGTATCTCCTATAACTCTTTTCGATACATTCCAACCACAAGTTGCAACGTTAATAAGTACGTATATGATTTTGTTCAATACGATATGTACGACAAAAAATGACATTTAAAATAATTATTTGAAATCGAACGTATATTAATTTTTTTACAATTCATTTCAATGTTTTACTTTTTGCTGCAGTTGTTAATTTATTTTTAATCCGACGGGCTTAACTGTTCATTGAACATCTGGATTCGAAAACCAATTTACAATGACGTTCATTTTTTTGTAATACTACAAAAGTATACAATGCCACAAGCGATTTATTGAATATGGGATATTGAAAATAAAACGAGAATAACAGAAATATTAATACTTAGTAGATATCATTATATGTTTATATGTGGTTATAAGAAGCTAATAAAATTAACACTTTCAAATCTATTCTAAATTATCAGCAAACAAAATATTGAAGATATTTTATTAATGATATATCTCTATCACTACTTTATTTTAATTTGATAATGGATTTTATTTATAATTAGAATCAAGAGGCTCTATCTCTTACTCGTTATGCTCAGTATCTTTTTCTACACTACAAAAAAATACAAACATGTGTGTAATATGATTATTTTATTTAAATATGTTAAAATAAAACCAACTGTTTTACCATGAATCGATTATTTTCATATTCGTATTTGTTCAGATGCGATTGTGTTATTTCAAAAAACATTGTAACATTTAGACGATAAAAATAGAGAAAACAAGAAGGTTAATAATGCGTGTAGAAGGGGATAAAAATTTTGAAGACCCATTACAATTAAAAATCTTTTGTAAAAACATGGATGATAGTTTTGTTTATACATTGTAAGATAATCACCACACACACGTGTATATATATAACACATATATGAAATAAGTAAAATAAATTAAGTTGTTTCCGAGAACCCAAACATTTTAAGCCTTAAGTAAAGTTAAACGGAATACTTACAAAACGAATTAAGTTTAATTACTGTTCTGCCATTTTAAAGGATATCAATTATTTTGATAATTAAAGTTTTACGCATTTAACATTTTGTATCACTCAAAGAAATAGTTTTTGTCGTAATATTCACTGAATATTTGGTTTTAGTTATACTTATACCCATTTATTATTTTATTTATAAATATAAAAAATGTATTTGGGCTTGAAAGTATTCTATAATTATTTTTCTATATTTATAAAGTATCGTAAGAAACATTCAGGATGAAAACAATTTAAAATTGCTTTTCTACATTATTAAAAACAAAATGAACACCAAAATATCAATTTAAAAATCGTTTTGACTGCGTGTTGATACAACGAAACATTGTACTAAAAATATAAAACAAAAAAGACCCAACAATGATAGGTGGAAAAATCCATAAAGCCATAACGGCGATTCTGCTAGGGCGTAATCGAAAAACATTCATCGACGCTGTAGCTCGCCAATTCGCGTAACGTAAATTGCAATTCATACACGTGCCAACACTTTCGCAAAATCCAGTATTTTAGAATACATAAAGTCATACGCAAATAGATTTGTGCATCATAATTATTTATTACCGATAGTACACTACTTTAATGATTATCCTAAAAAAATACTTTTCTGTAAATTGTAATCAAGTCATCGTGAAACGTAACAGAATGTGATATAAACGCCTTAATAGAAATAGAATGCAACTTGATTTCTACATGCATACGTAAAAGAATAGATTTAAATACAATATACCATTTCGATGTATAATCATGGTCTAAAAGTTAATATAAATGACTGATTTCAGTTTAATTTATATAATATTAGTTTGGCATCATGGTCTAAAAGTTTTTATCAAATTTCATTGGAACGATAAAATATTACGACAGAGTTGAAAGATAATAATAACAATCATAAAATAATATTTTTGAATATTCTTCTGGAGAAATTAGAAGTGATTTTGATCAAATAACATTTTATTTTTCCCCAAATAGTTTCAATTTATGAGAGAAACAATACAATATTAAGTGAATGAAAAAATCGGTTTTGATAAAAAGTACGAAATGAAAATTTGGTTTTTTATTTTATTGCGATTTGTACGGTTTTAATTTCAATTTTGTTTCCTTTCCAGTGAGTAAAGTTATGATAAACGTATCGTTGCATTGCAATCCATAAGAGCAATATGGATAGTCTAACCGAGAAGTCAGCGCAGCCGTGTTCTCTGTTGATTAACGCGTCCTGCGGCAGTATACGTTGAACGGACCTCACACCCCAACGCTTAGCCTCGGTCTCTTTTGCAGCATCCAGCTCCGAGTATCCAACACCCACCCTGCCCGCATTGCTCCATAGTCACCAACAAAACCCATATTTTATTCCAGGCATTTACAAAGCTGCCGACAAGTTTCCTGCATTCACAACTTGCGTACTAGGTCTTAAGCTCGCGGCATTCACTGCCTGTAATCCACTTAGCATTCCGACAATCGTTGCTTTACCGTCGGGAAAGTAAAATTAACTAACCTCCTAGTTTTGCGGTCAGGACTTTTGGACGTCACTATAATTTAATTTAATGTTTTGATTTGTCAGTGCGTCGAACCAAACATATTTATTTTACTATAATTTTACATTATATTTAACTAAACGTGAAAGTAGAAAAATGTCTCAAAAATATGTTACATGTAGGGTAGTATAATGTCGATATAGGGATATTATTTATTTCTATATGGCCCATATTGGTCCTGTGTAATAGTCTTATTTTGAGAAAATTATTTAATATAACTATTTCGAGAAAGTTTGACTAGTTATGTTTAGGTTTCACAAAAAAAAAGTTTTAATGTATTGCAATTAAAGGTCTATTCTTGGAACAAATTAACATTTTTTACCTGAAGGATTTTAAGTATTGTATATTTAATTTGTTAATGTAAAATAAATTTTAAAATTGCAAAGAGTTTTATTTCAAAACTATTAAACATTCTGTCAGTCATGATGGGCGTAAATGTCAACATTATATAAATTTAAAAAAATACGAAGAAGGTTAAATATAAAGTGAGTTGAACGATTCGTTAACAAACAATTGTCATTAAGAGCGGTCTGTTAAGATATTTATTTTTATTTTATAAAGATCTATATAATTTACATTTGAAGTAAGCAAAGCAAAAATGTATTTACATTATCCTATATGAAAAAGAGGAGCGAACATGGTATAACAAAAGTTTATGAAAGACTCAAACATTAAAGCTCGATTCTCTCAACACTCACTTTTTCATTTTAACGTCTTTTGCCAGTAATACGACGATTTGTTCCTCTATAAGTCTATGTCAATAAATACCCAAACTTTTTTGTACCATGGTCCCCTAAATATTATAAAAATAATCAGCGACACCCGAAATCTACATACCATTCATAAAATTCAATTCTGCGAGCAAAAAAAACGAGATGTGTCAAATAACATTCTATGAGCTACATTCAGCAAGCGAAAATATTCTGAAAAATTTTGGGTACCCCAGTGAAGTCATGAAGTAAACTTTACTATATAATTATGAAATATTGGTGTTAAATTGAAAATGGATATTAAGTATCATTAATGAAGACAAACCTAAGAGCAAATGTTTGTACAATAATATAAAGTAAATCAAGAGTCACTTTTCACGACGCATATTAAATTATTTGTCATTTTAAAATTTAAATCAAATAATTATGTCAAATTTTATAAACGGTATTGATGATACAATTTAGGGAACAGTATTTCTATGATTTGCGTAATAAAAGTCCCATATCAATGACATAGACTCATTATATTCATTGACTAGGAATATTAACGTAATTACGTGTTTTTATTCTTTTATAAATAATAAAAACAAACAGATATCATATGTTTATTTTAGAACTAAATACAATGTTTCAGGTTTGAATAAAATAGAATTTTATACTGAATTAATTTAGGTAAGAACATGCCTAAAAGGCTTTTCTTAAAATGTATGCTTCCATGTATTATGGAACACATTATTCGTTATGTAGACATTTTCAGTGTCTAACTCGATGCTAACTACCCTAATGGATAACTGATGTCCCGCTTGCCGACATTCCATCCCCAACCCCTTCTGTCTTGTGACCTCAAGATTTTTCTTCCCTTCGGCGATCACCGCATCAAACTCGTTTGTTCTCGCTGCGATAATAATTTTTTACGTTTTTTCCTACCACTTTCAGAGTTCCTTTACACATTTATGTACCTACTCGTCAAAAAGTTTTCGAAAATACTTTCTGACACTTTAGATGAATTTAACCATAAAAATAATACCTTTTCATTAAATACTTTTCCTAATAATAAAATCCTTTTCCAATATTTTTTTTTAGCAATTATGCTGTTTTATAAATAAAAACATAGTAAAGAAGTACATGCAATTAAATACTACCTTTTCAATCGCTTTTTTTGTTTCATATTAATCACACAATGGTTTTCGTAAAAATGATATCTCAAGTATTTAAATAATTGTATTACTTAAAAGTATGAGTTTGACTACAAAAATTTACAGTTATACGGCATTATCGTCCAAAAGTTCAGTTAAGAATATTCAAACAATTTAGAAATGATTCTATAAGAGTGCTGATGTCATACGTTTTTTTCTCAATAATTTCATTTATATATTTTAAAAGTGCGAAATATAAAAATTCGTTAAAAAAATAGTTTTTAAAATAAAAATAATGTGTAGTAATAGATACTATAGCCATAAGCAGTAGTTTAGCCTTAAACAAGTTTACCAAGTTGGTATTTAAGATTATTTCTTCCCCCTTCTTTCGTCTAACTAAAAAATATATTTCTTAACGTTGGTAATTCGAATGTTTTCATAAAATTGAATAATTAAATGCTAGTTAATAGATATTCTTACTTTTTGAAATGATATTTTTTTATATTTCATAGAAAGTTCCATATTACATCATGTTCAACAGCTAGAACCACGCTGCAGATAGGTATCTGCGGGTATATGGCCAATCGATGTGTTCTTAAAAATGATTTTACATAACATTTTGGCTTTTTGTATTTTATAAAGTATGTAAAAATTTGTATTCGTGAAGTTTTGCTTAAATTATACCATGATAATTTTAAACATTTTAATAAAATTAAAACTATCTAACATAAATAAATTGACGATAATAGTATTCAAAATTTAAAATAAATTTTACTATACTATTACCGTGATGTATTATGGGTTTAAATTTAATTTAATATTTCTGTTTTTATGAGATAAGTGAACTTCTATTGTCATGATAACAAAAGATAAAATATTATAATTATTGAAAATTGGCTTAAATTTTTTTAACTCGCCAAAAGTTTGACAAAAGTGTAGGCAACTAATATTTCAGGAGAAAATTCTGATGTCAGATGACAATGGGTTCATGGCGTGACAGATCAATCACGCCCTCAACACGAAAGCTTCATTCACTGAAAGCGGAACATGGTTCTTTCCAAAAGCACTTTACCTTAATCACTTTTGTTTAGACGAAAAAATAATCATATTACTGTTGTTAAATAATTGATTATTCTTGTCAGCATCTCGTCTCATAAAACAATTTATAAATCTTAATTATATTAGTATCATAGAAATGAAAAAGTCACAGAGAAGAAACTATATTAAAAAGTAAATTAAAACAACGCATTTATTTAATACGTATAAAATATTACATAATATCTGAAAATCAGGAGATGGTGATTTCAAAAATAGTAAATTTCCATTTTTATACCATATGGAATTGTCATCATAATGAGTTTTTGTTTACTATGTATGAATTAGTGACGTAAAATATTCGTTGTCATATTTGAAATTATAGCTAGTTTATAACACAGATCTTGAACAACCATTTTTACTTTAAGATCACTTGCTAAATTCATTTTCAAAATATTCATAACTATCGAATGAGTATTAAAATTACTGTTTTACTTATTGTTTTAATAATTGAGATAATGCCACAAGTAACTATTGATGTGTTTTATATTTGTTATATATTTAAAGTTATTGACATATTTCTGAGGTATAATATCAGCTACTATCTGAAAATCAATTCTAGTGAAGAAAGTTTGCTAAAATTGGTCTTGCAAATGCAGAGATTCATATGTTCCTCTTTCAGAGCAGGCATTGTATATAATAATAACGTATAAATCACTAACAACAACAAATTATAGGTCAAAATATAATATTTAGAAATATTTATGATAAATTTCAGTTAAAATCTCAATACCAATAATACTTTAATACCAATAACTTTGTTGATTTGTAAATTAATTAACGTTTAAACAAAAAACTTCTTAAAAATAAATCAAATATTATTCATATAAAGTTTGTCGTTTTGTTTTTATGCGCGTATAAGTTATACATAAATAAATAACATTTAAGACCTACACAAAATGTAGAGGCAGACAATCCTGTGCTTGGGTTTAGTAGGTTTTCGGAGTCCTCTAATCGCAATAACAACCGAAAGCAGACGTGTTTCCATAAAGCCGCATTACTTCAATTGTTCTCACTGGCTCTGATACAGATGTTCAAATATTTCCGAGAAAATCATGTTTCACTTGTTCCCTCGAGGGAGTCCTGAGGCTACGTTATTTTGTAAGGAGATAACAGCTGAGATAGACGGCATGGTATTAAATGTCGTTTTCACAATACAAATAATAATATTATAACGAATTTATTTCTTGTCGTGTCCAGAACATGGTGCATGACTTGAATGAATAACAGAGAAGTTTTGCACATAAATATTAAAATAATATGAATTATTATATGTATGTAAGACTGTTGTTCAACATTTTCATAACATTCAAGTAACTTTTTTATTTCTTTATCTAATGAGAAAATTTTAATAGCTGATGATAAAAGTAGCTGATGAACTTTAAAATATTGTGTTTTCTTTTGATGTAGACTAGACGACAGCAACTAGGACATCTGAATCCCACCAGTCGAGAAAGGAACGTTGGGTCGAAAATTTTTGAAGGCATCCGTATCACATGTCTTATCCAATTTTAGTGCAGATGTATGATTTTTTAATAAGAAAGGGTGCTACCAAGTCCGCTTAATGTCTTTCAAGGATTTTTTGCATATATTATAAAACGGATTTTATTGAAAAAAAACTTTTTAAAAAAATGATCGCTGATATGGGTCAATCACTTAAATAAGATATAATAAGATCTGCATTATCTTGTGTCTGTAAGATTTTTTAAGAAAATCACATTAATTATAAGTGGTAGTCTCCGGTAGCGTAGTTGATAGCGTGCGTGTCTAACGATCTGGGGAATGCGGGTTGGAATCCCCATCTGTGTCGGTTTTTTAAAAATCCAAAAATACAGGACTGGTTGCCT